>JAAEAF010004192.1:0-15543 GCA_011037195.1 Triatoma infestans
TTCCGAGTTTCAAGAAAATTAGTAAACCGGAAGTGCGCTTTTACTGCAGTTTTTTCAGTTTTCGACGAATTTCATTAAATTTGGTACACAAACTATAAAATTTGTCAATTATCATTTTGAGAACTGGAGTAAGTGAAAGTTGTGTGAGTGTTTCACGCCAGATTTTTTTTACTTTTAGTTTTTATAAATGTGAAAATTCACTAGTTATAATATATATCCTACTGAAGATGGGATATGACCCGAAACGTTTAGGGATAAACTAGACAGGCCTTTATTGTTTTTACAATCCTGACCCAGAATATCCAACAAAATATAGCATCAAAGAAATATATAAAATAATTTAGTGCTTATCCGTCATATTTCTAATTTTGTTGATGTTGTTTTTAAGTCCTATTTTATTTGAATAGTTTGTTTAATAATATTAAATGGATAATGTAAATTATATACCAATGTTCTCGATCAATATTAATAAACATTATTTGTTAAGTGAACAAAATTTTCCTCTTCCCCAACAGCATACACTGGCAAAACTAGTTTTATTCAGTCAGCCAATATCATTAAGGCTGTTATTTTAAGCATAAATATATTAAAAAAATTAAAATCAAATAAAAAATTTCTCACTTACTTGCTATCAGTATTCCTGAGTAGATGCAATTTGAGGTACCATAGAAGTTTATTATTTTTTGGCACAAAAAGAGAGACGGCCAACGCCAATAACTGCCATGCTTGGACTAACGCAAAATTTGGTGGATTCGCTTTGCAAGAATCAACAGGTGCTTGCGGTGGTGGTGTAGGTAGAGGTCCAACCGTTGGCGATCCAGCTCCGTCACAAGAGAACAGCGACTGTGTAGCGCACAACAGCAATTGCTGAAAGCCAAATATCGGTGCCTAAGCCCCATTTACCCGCTTCTATCCCCCCTTAATTTTCAACTACCACGATCGTTTGCAAATTTAAAAGAAAAGTCTAAGTGCCACGTTAAGAAAAATAACTTTACATGACGGGCATTTTAATAGAGAGATATTTAGAATAACATGCTCCATTGCCGCTAGTAAAAAATTAGAAAAATAGAAAACAAGGAAAAACCTAATTTATTGAAATCCCGTAAAAGTGCCGTAATTCATGCAGAAAACTAAAAGATAAATTTTGTATATAATATTTATAAATTAAATTTAGTTTCTTCTTTTCCATTTTTATTTTCTGAACATAATAAACTGAAAGTAATTCTCATCTATTCTATAAACACCGACATTCAGCTTCAGCAAGGCATACACATATTTTGAGCACTAATATATCCATATATATTTTAGTGTTCATTAAGTAACATCATAAACAAAAATAAAAAAAAAATATTGGTAATAGTTTACATGACAATAATGTGTAGCAAAGTGCAAACTAAGCAATACATATAATATGCAATTAAAAATAAACTAATTGAGGTATGGCAAAACAATAATAATTCAGGAAAAATTAAAATAAAATAAATATATAATAAAGATGCAATATTCACATATGTGCTTTTTCTTTTCTCTTATTTTAATATTTAAAAGAATGTTTTCTTTCAAATAAACTAAATATTTACCAGTAAAATAAAGGGTAATTTCATTACCACTCGTGTTTTACCTACCTAGAGAGAAGAAATCAAGTAATATTTTTATTTTGATGATCAATAATTATATCAATTGAAATTTAATAATTTTGCTCATATTTTATGCGATGTATCAGCTTTAATAAAATTTAAGTAGAGATAAAAAATTATGGTTTAATTCATTGCCAATTATTGAAAAGTCCACAAGTCAAAGAGAATTTGGACAACTTTTTTAAAAATTGTCCACACATTATTTTATTTAATAATACATTTACATGCTAAGACTACAACAACTGATAACTTATTTAATCCTAAGATAAATTTGAAATAAGTTAAATATTCTTCAAAAAAAATATATTGCAATAATAATTCAAGAGAGAAAATAAAGATTAAATAGGAAAAACAATTGAGTTTCCGGTTGAGACCCGTCAGTGGTTTGCTAGAAACCGACGGTTCGCCCATATTGCAATGAGCCTCTTCAGGGTCGTTGTTACACATAGACAGGGCGAAACGTAGGTTTCTAGCAAACCACTGACGCGATCTCAATCCGAAAACTAGAGTATTTTTCAAGAAAATTGCCACGGAAACTTAAAAGAACAAGATAAAATATATTTTACGATATATTTTTGGTCGAGCGACAGAATCACAAGACTAGTTTTTGATATTTGACAATGTATAGTTTCTAAAATGCTTAAATCACCGTTTAAGACATGGTTGGCGAACACTTCTCTGATCCTATGGAGTAGGGCATTATGGCAAAAGGACGGGAAGCTTTTTATCAAGGGATATTCCTCCCTCTTTACTTCTTATGATAGGAATTATAATAGTGATTGATCTGCCGACGGTCAATTCAATAGGAATGAGTCCACTGGATCGTTTAGGAAATGAGTCAGAAACATGAACCCTGAATTTAAAAATTTGCATAGAAAGATTAAAGAATCCATTATCGGATTCTTTACAGTAATCGGAATGAAGCCAGTATCACCTGTATGATTGTGATAATGTGTTTGAGTTAATAAGAAATTTGGAGCTGGAAAGAATAGGTTCTGTAATGGATTCTTTTTTTTACGCTAAGTGAGGAGTGGATTAACTTATTTACTAGTAACTAATAGTTTACTAGTAAGTAACAAAGGAGAGCCTACTAGTTGTACGATGGAGAGCCGGTAGAAAAATTTCTAAAATAATGAGCCACAAGGCAAACTACACCAACAAGGCTACAGACATTGATTTACGGTGGACGAAGACTATTCTCTAAAAATTAATAAGTGTAGGAAAAGGAGTCGGAGACCAGATAAATCACAAAATTTATTTTCTTAAATTGAAAACATGCCACCGGGAATTAAGACCATTAATTAATGAATGACGTTGTCATTGATTTTGTTTGGTTACTTTTGAAATTATATCTGTTTTAAATAACAACCTAGAAAAAGTGGTAATGAAGAAACAAAAAAAAATGCTAAAAATGCCATGCGGGATAGGGAACTTACGCGGTGCCTCAACTTGGCGAATACCTGGACGCCAGTCTTGCTGTTCACATGTCTTGAGGTTTGTTTTACAAGGGCGCACATCATTTCCGCTTGAAGTTCCCACTGATCCAAACACTGCTGTAAAGCGTTCTGAGCTAAAACTACATGGTAATCTATGCCAGCTGATTCTACAGCTACAGATGTAAACAGTTGACAACTCTGGAATAATAAACAATAAAAATTATAAACTGATGATTAATAAACATTAACAAAGCTTCTTAAGTTTTATATTTTTACTTTGAAAAGTTTAATAGCGTCAGCTTGCAATGATTCTGATGAAAGTGTTGTAAGAGGTGTAGTAATGGTTTCTTTACTATGCAAAAGGAGCGGATGTCTCCATAAAACACAATCTGAAAAATTTATTATAAACAATTAGATAAAAATATCATAATCTTCTATATCAAACTATAAAGTAATATTTGAAAGTAACTTACTTGGATCTCCATCTGTTTCCATAAGTTTCTGCACAAGCTGTTCATACTGCGTCCCTGCATTTGGACCAGCTCCTGATACTACAGTTAGATGATATAACCAAGAGTCCTGGAATAAAAAGTTAATAAAATGTTTTAATCTATTTATTTATACTTCGGAGGTAGTATTTCAATTTTTTTATTAATAGTGTGTTAGACATTACATTTTCCTGTTTTGTTGGCATTAGTAGATAAGTCGGTGGTTGATGGTTTGGAAATATTCCAATAGTCAATTGTGTTGGATCGCTGTCCCTGTCCTCACTGTCTGAATCTGATACATGTTCTACTTGTTGCACTCTTGCATCTCTCATATTTATCTGCCCCACAGCATTCTTAAAAAAAAAAAGTCTTTGGCTAAAACAAATTTTTAGAGATACTGAGACAATCAGCGATGTGTTGAAGAAATTCTCGGTAATTGTAAGTGAAAACAGATTTTGTAAAGGTGATAATATAATATTAAACCAAATTAAAGGCAAAATTTACTTAGACAAGTCTAGTGCAAGGGCTTGACAAAATCAAGCATTCTTGAGCGAAAGAAAAGAATTGGAGAAAATAGATTGGATCACCAATATTTAAGCTTTCTAGAAGCGATTCAATTGTTTGGCCAGGCAGGTTCCTGAGGATGGTAGAGTGAAGTATATGAGTAAGAGGTAGCCTGTTTTTATTTATTTTTTTTTTTTAAAAGGAATTGATAAGTAAATTAACTGTACACTAAGTTTGTCAAAATAATACTGGATTCATTGCTATGAACTAAAAAGGGAAAACAAAGTTAGTTCAAACTACGATAGAAAATTCAATACAGATTAATTATAACCACGACGTTGTTTATTTTTAAATGCTTCTTTTCCGACCCTCTTTCAAGCATTCCTTCATCTTAATGAAGAACCTTGAAGAATGTTCGAAACTGATAGAACAAAACTAGTTAAAAGAAAATGAACCGGGTTAGATCTCAGATATTGTCTAACTATGCTAACTATCAACTTTCCGTTATTGTTTTACTTTCATTTTGTAATAAAACAAAACTTGAGAAACTCACATTATCCGAAGGGGATTTGAAATATAGGAACATTTTTCCAAGGAGAACGCACCAACACTTTTTTGCATGACCATTTCTCACTTTGGTTAGCCAACCTTGCAGGGTTGGTTTATTATGTTCTCGACTTAATAGTAATTTGGTTGCATTTCTTCTTTGAACATTCTAGGCAAAAGAAAAAAAAAATATATTAGTGCTAAATAAAAGAATATATTTAAGACTTCTGAAAGGAAAGTTAATTGGACTTACCTGTAAAACTCGAACCCAGTCTTCTGTAGCTGCAATAGAATCTGCTGTTAGGTAGTAAGTCTTTTTTTCTGTTGCTATTTCAAATGTAGCAGCCCCTTCCGCTCTAGTAATTCTACAATGTTCATCTATACTAATTTCTCCCTGAGGTTTTCTGTTGATATCATTCTGAAATAAAAGTATCATTTGTAACCTGAACTCTTAACATACAATCGAATGTATATTAATTTATTGTCAAAGGAAGTACCTGGCTTTTCCAATATCTTAGTTTGGCATTATTAAGTTGAAACCATCTTCTGGTCCAGGTTTTCAATTTTCCACCAAGTTTAGCTAGATGACCACTTTTTTCAATTTGTTCTGAAGCTGAAGCAGATGGCCTGGGTACTCTACTTGGGCTACCACCCGGTCCACGAGCTAGTCCACTCCAGTCTAACGATTCACATGATACTGCGTCTGGGGGGATTGCATAATCATCGGACATGCCAGATTCAAATGATGTATCTACAGCAAACACCATACCAACTAAACATTCATCGCACTAAATTCATTCTAATCTTGTTTGTGAACAAATTCAAAAATACCTAACAATTGAAAAAAAAAAATTTAAATAAAAAGTGAAGAGAAAAGAATGGGAAAAAGTGAATGCAAGTTCTAAAAGAGAAAAACACAGGCAAATTTAGAAAGTCGTCAACTTACTTTTCGATGGTGATCCTGAGGAACTTCTTTTGGCTGGAGAAAAACTGGAGGTAGTTTGTATATGACTTTTACTAGGACTTGAGCTCGATAAGGACGTATCTAGAAGCATTTCTTTTAGATATATATCAATAAGAGATAAAAATATATAAACAATATAATATTAAATAAATAATACCTGTGTTATCAGAACTACTATTTGTTCCTCTGGTAGTGCTAAGATTTAAAGCATTGGTGTGATCGGCTTCACCATCACTGGAATCATCTGATGAATCTCCAGTAAATGGCATGGAACGGATTTGGCTTGCTCTCTAATCATTTAAAAATAATAATTAATAAAACATATTTACAAATAAAAAAAAGAAGAGAACTTATTATACATATTACAAATTCTATTACATACTCCTTTAACTGTAGCATATACAGGTACACTGATATCACAATATCCTTGGGATGTATGTAGCCTAGTAGCTGTATTATTATTGCTTGAATCAGGAGTTGGATGAGGCGCAAGACCTTCATTTGCCACTTGATATATTCTACTTTCCCACGAAGGAAACCTGAACAATAAAATTTTTTTTTACCCAGTATGACGCATTTACAATTTTCTGATTACATAAAAATAAATTACCTATAAATTTCTTTTTTCAAGGAAATTAATGAAGGTTAGTATTTCGAACAGTTTTTATGAAATATCAAGCCTCACAGAGAGCATTGGTAGAAAAATGTATGGTCAAGGAGGTATATGTCAAGTGGATGGTCAGTTGTAGAGAGATAATTCAGAGTATAAAATGTTATACCGACATATCCTGATCTAAGAATTCTGGAATTATGAATAGGTCATTGGTCATTAAATATAGAAAATTTATGTTTTTGAAAAATTATTGTTAATCTCTAATCTTGTAATCAACATAAAATTTGAAATAAAACTGAGATTACAAAATAATCGATCCAGTTACAACATAAAATAATAACAAGACAAAATAAAGGTGATTAAAGTAAACAAATAGGTAGTGATTATTTATGAATCTTTCCTAATCTTAAAATTTATATCGTTTTACTCTTTACTCATTTGGGTGTCTGAGCTGTACATAGGGACTATATTCTCTACTTCAAACTGCAGAAGCCAAATTTACCCTGAAGGATTTTTTATTTATATTTGGTATATAGTGAAGAAGTTGCGTTGGCGGCATTAAGACCGCAGGTTGATACAATTTTTGTGAAACAACAAATTTTTTAATCTTTCATATTTAAGCAATACAAAATAATTTCCGAATCTTTAATTTTCATGTTTTGATCTGATTACTAATTCGTTCTTAAAACTTTGGTATTTGAAATATGAATTTTGGGCCATCTTAATAACATTTTTTTACTCAGAAATTTCCTCCAAAAGCAGACAGTATTTCTAAGCAGTGAAAGCTAAAATCTACTGCCATCTAAAAGATGTTTGGCTCCGTTTCAATGCGTCTTTTATGTAGGTGGAAATGAGTTTGGGATTTGGTATATATATATGCCGCGCTTATAAATTCTTGTGTTTGCTATATACAAAGTAGCATACATCAAATCTTTGCAAGCCTTAAGTGCATTGAGAGTTTAGGTTGTCAGCGTAAGGAAACAAAACTATAATAATTGTCACCTATGTAACGGAGGTGTTGGAGGTTTTGCCACATCCCATGCATCTTTCTCTGTACTTGGTGTATAGATTTCAGCATAATCATGTCCCTGCTCCGATTCCATACATTCTGACTTAGCTAGAAAGTTAAAAATAAATAAATTACATTGTAAGTACTATCCCTTTTCAAGTTTCAGTTTTCAGAAATGTTTTATGCAAACCTGATTTGCGTACTTACGTCTTATATGAACGGGAAGAAGAGCTAAACTTTCAACAGCAGCTTGTAAATCATCACTGAGCTGTGCAGAAGGGCTGGTGTTAATAGTAACAGCAGTGGCTGATAAATGCCGTCTGTGACCTAATGTTGTAGGTCCAGGTTCTTGAGGTACTGGTTTTGGCCTGCGAGGTACTTCCGCATATACAGCTTCGCTTTCAAGAAGACCTCTGCAAAGAAACATACAAATTATACAGGATGAGCAACATGAACTAACACCAAATTCTGAAAAATGTAGCCTGGAACTAAGACTTCAGTAATTTTTTATTTCTGTTTTTTATTTTGCGAGTTTTCAAAAACGGCTCCAACAATTATCTTTATTTAAACTTCGAATATTGTCTACACATAAATACCTATCAATTTTATTGAAACATCAGCAGGGAAATTTTTTTTTGGGGTTTCTGAGGGAGTAGTAGCGTTATACTTTCCTCTAAAGAACTACTTCAGCATAATGTATAGGATTTTATCATCTACATAATATTAATAAACATTACGAACATTGATAATTGATTTAAACTGCATAAGCTTCGTTGGTTTTGACAGAGGGCGCTCCACACAAGTCCGGTCAGGTATACAAGTAAAACACCTACCAATTTTTTTTATGACCAGCCCAACTAAACACTGTCAACGTCACAATAGTGAAGAAAATTCGTTAATTAAACTGTGCTAATTGGAGTCAGAGAAAACCGTGTGAGTCACACCATATTTTATTTTGTTCACAGTTCTGAACTTACAATTAGTGACTTTGGTTAAAGTATCAAGTAAACATTTAGCGTTGAATTTTTATGATAATTTATAATTGCATAATATTTGATTTAAGTTAGGTTAGGTTAGGTTGGGTTGGGTTAGGTTTGGTTAGCATTCCTCTAAGCAATAGCAAAAATAGGGCAATTATTATTAATATTAGTCCATAAGACTTGCAAATTTGAAAAAAAAAAAAATCAGTTAACCGAAAATACTACATTCCTGAATGATTTTATGAAATTTTCGTATTTGATTCTGGAAAGTGAACACAATTTTCAAAATTAAAATAATTATTTGTGTCTACTAAAGTTCAAATAAAAGCGCCAGTAATATTAAACAAAACAATATTTGATATTTAACGTCGTAGATTCCTCAGAATTACTTAATTTTTGTTTTGTTCCGAAAAATGTTCCAAATGAAAGCCATAGCAACACTGTATGTTGGAAAAGTGAAAATTATAGTGTTTTTACATCGGCCAAATAAAGCAGATACAAGTTATTACAATTTTTTGTTCGGAAAAACTTTCAAAATAAATGTGAAGGTTTGAATCTGTGCAATAAGCATACCAAATTTAAAGGAAATCTTTATAGCCATTTTTGAGAAAATTCCTATAAAAGGTAGGAAAATAATAAATTTAATTTTTTTTAAGGAAAAAAAAATCATATATTTGTTTTTTTTTTGGTTTTCCTTCACAAAAATCACCAAACCAACGCTAATGTCCCCCCAGAATTTATTCTCTATAATAAATCAAGTTTTGGCGAGAAAATATTACAAATAAAAGTGATAGGTATTTATGTATGCAGATAGTATAGTACATAGTTTAAAGAAAATTATAGGTTAGGTTAAATGTAATATAATTATGGAAATTAACAATATTAAAAGAAATTGAAAACAATGGTATTAATGCAGCATTTGCATTTAAAAATATTGAAAATTTATTACTGCTACATCAAATAATATTTCTATACTACAAATTATTTCATTTTGTTGTACAATCAGTAATGATTACGTAAACAAGTAATTATTATTCAAGTTAATTTTAGCTACTTTTATATGTAATTGTGGGAAAAATTGAGTATTCATTGGGATTTTTCCTTAACAAGTTCCATCTCATAAAAGTTTTCAAAACTATTAACAACTCGAAAGCATTACGTTAGGTAAATATAAGCTAAATTTAAATGAAAATTTATTTTACTAGAGAGTTGGGAAATGAATAAATATGAAGTCGGCAACTCAAATAATAAATAAGAGTCGGATTAACTTTGAACATTGCAGAAGAGTAGCATAAAATTTAGAAACATGGAAAACCAAGAGGTTAAACACAGGTAAAAGCATAGATGTAAGTAATTATTATTGAAATTTAATGAAGTTTAATATAATGAACTTTTTTAGAATAGAACTTTAACTGACGTTCATTATATCGCTACAAGGATCTTTAAGTTTCTACCAACTTGTAACTTAATAAAACTTGTAGCCAAAATTACTCATAATTTCGATTAATCTACAAAATGTTTCAAGGAAAAGACATGTTTACTTCTTGAAGACTCAAAATTTTGTATTTTCTCTTACTCCTAGTAATTACGTTCTCTTACTCATTGTAAGAGGAAGTATTGTAATCGTGTCAAATTTTCTATATCGAGTTTTCACCGGAAATATCCGTTCTTAAGGTCCCCTGAGTCCAAAATGTGGTTTTTAGCTGTGTGTATGTATGCATGTGAACAGCATAGCCAAAAACGAAAAACCATAGAATGTTCAAACTTGATATTCCGTTTAGGTATCAACATAGGATCTGACAGTACGTTATACGTCAAAATTCCTCAACCGGAAGTACCACTTTATTAGTTGTTTTTTTTTTTTACTTTTTGCAATTTTCTCAAAAATGGCGCCAATAATTTTCTTGAAACAAGGTACATCAACTACACATACAGAGAGCTACAACTTTTATTTGAAACATTTCTCTGGGAAAATTCATTTAAGTGCAGTTTTAGGGGAGGGGTGGGGTTACGGTTTCCTCTAAAGTGCTATTTCAGTTTATTAGGCAATTCTGTCATCTAAATAATGTTAATTAGAATTAGATAAGTTGTAGAAATTCCGAATTTGAAAAAATCGGATAACCGGAAGTGGGTTTACTTTACCACTTTACTAAATGATTTTTTTTTCACTTTTTCGTGGTTTTCTCAAACATGGCTCCGATGAATTTCTTGATACTTTGTAAATAAACTACGCATACAAAGATGTACAATTTTTATTTGAAACATTTCTCTGGGAAAATTCATTTAAGGGACTTTTAGGGGAGGGGAGGTGGTATGTTTTTTCTAAAGTGCTATCATAGTTGATTATACAATTCAATCATCCAAACCAAATTAATTAGATAATAAATAGTTGGCCAAAATTCCGAGTTTCAAGAAAATTAGTTAACCGGATGTGTGTTTTTACTGAAGAGTTTTTTCAGTTTTGACGAATTTCATTAAATTCGGTACACTAGCTATAAAATTTGTCAATTATAATTTTGAGAACTGGAGTAAGAGAAAGTTGTGTGAGTGTTTCACACCAGATTTTTTGTGTTATATCATGATTTATGTGTGTGTGTGTGTGTGTGTGTGTGTGAGAGAGAGAGAGAGAGAGAGAGAGAGAGAGAGAGAGTGATATCAAAAAATTACTTATCTTATTACTGTGATAGCAAATGTTTTGAAATAAATAAATATCAATAATTATAAATGAATTTATTGTCTTTATGAGCTGTAAAAAGTTGTTTATGAATTTACAGAATAGTTAGTGTAGATTAAAAGAATAATTTTCTATTATTCGTTTAGTAAATAACAATAATGATGTCATCATAAGTTACTACTAAGAAACTATAGTTTTCAATGAGGAAAAGAGCGATAGTTATTTGAAAAATCCTAAATCAAATAATACTGGATCTAATTAGTTTTTCTAAATCTAATCAGCCCTAAATACATATTATCTAAACAATCAAGACGGCAATTTTTCATGAAAAAAACAAAAGTATTGATTGAATAAAACATTAATTTGACTAATCTTTTATTCAATTATGTCCCCAAACATCTTTGTTTCGCGGACTTCTGAGATGTTATTGACGAAAAAAAATGACCAATATCTTTGTTTCGCGGACTTTTGAGATGTTATTGACAAAAAAAAACAAAAAAAAGACCAAGCGAAATTTATGCTGTAGAAGGAGGAAGGAAGAATGCCCTCACACTCCGAAATACTGCAGCATTTTGGTTTAATCGTTTCAAAACTGGGGATATTAGCCTTTAAGATGACCCTAGATCAGGCTGTCCTTCGGTTGTCGATAATGAGCAATTACCCGAATGTGTGAAACAGGATTTGTAGGCGACTACTCGAGTATTATCTATCATGGTAGGGGCATCAAACACTACAATGAACCACTATCTTAGAAAACTGGATGCCCAGAATTTGAGTTTATAGATCAGATCCTCACGGATTGTCAGAACGCCAAGCCAAACAGCATTTTTGGAAAGAATAATGTGATGGATGCCAGAAATATGTTTTATTTGAAAAATATTATTTCAAGAATATCCTATCATTCGCTGGCAAAAAGGGTACACCCAGGTAGAAGACTACAGTTACCGAAAGAGTTCAAAGGACTTGGGGTTAGCTTTGTCTTTTAGTGTTCATGAACTTGGTTAGCATTGTCTACCCCTTCTCACAGGGGAGGATTTGAACTATGAAGAGAAGGCATTTTTTCAAGAACAGTCTGAATCAGTCATTTGCCAGTAACATCAGTGCCAGTTTAAGCATTAACCTTATGTAAAATCAACCTAACTAGTTTCCACAATATATTAACAAGTTTATACATTCTTTGCAAATAACTTGTAGTTATTATTTTAGTAGAATATATTTATTGTTGGCAGTGGTGACTACTTATTTCTGATACTTCTCTCTTAAACATATATATTCACAAGCCCTTTACAAAACCACTCACGCCACAAGCTACCACTACAAACTACAACAACACAATATCATAAATTACATTTCAATAATTAAAGGTGACGAAAAGTGGATATTAAACAAAAAAAACAAACAAACAATCATAAGCAATGGATACCACAAGTTCAAGTAGTCCAAATTCTGTTTACGAAAAAAGTCATGCTTTTCATTTGGTAGAAAACTAGAAAGTGTTTTGAATTTTGAGCTTGTTCCAGACGGCGGAGCTGTTGATTTTGAACTAATTACTGAACAGCTGCATAGAGTTTATGAAGCCTTAAAAGTAAGATACTTTTTTGTTAATTTACTGAATTTAATTAATCTGATTATAGTTTTTGCGGGTCTATGACTTCAAAGAACGTGCACTATGTAAACTGCGAAGCCTCGCAAAGGAGTTATACAGTCAGCAAATTGAAATGCTTGCAAAAACGTGGAGGAAAGTGGAAGAAATGAAGGTTTACATTGTGAAGAATGAGATTAAGTAATGTTATATTTACTTTCTCTTAATACTACTAGTAAGAGGAAGTATTGTGATCGTGTCAGATTTTCGAAACTGAGTTTTCACCGGAAATACCTGTTCTGGGGTCTCCTGTTTATAAAAAAAATGTTTTTAGCAAATGGTCTGTATGTTTAGAATAGAAAATCTCAAAAACCAAAAAGTCACAAGAAGCTCAAACTCATTTAGGCACACCACCGCATCAGACAGGAAGATTTCGAGCAAAATCCATCGATCGGACCTGCGACTTTACTGAAGGGGTTTTTCTTCAGTTTTTCGCGATTTTCTCGAAAACGGCGCCAACGATTTTCTCTAAGCTCTGTGTAGTATCTACACACATAGCGTCTTCTCGGACAGCCCGGCTGCGCTGAATGCACTTCGGGCATTCAGAATTACTTCTTCCCTGGTCAGGGAGTGTAGAGACTCTCTGGAGGCATTATCCCTGGCACAACAAAGTTCGGCTAGTATGGGTGCCGAGGCATAAGGGGATTAAAGGTAACGAAATAGCCGACCAACTGGCTAGGGAGGGAGAGAATACTCCCTTCTGTGGGCCGGAACCTGTTCTGGGAATAGCCAAAAGCATGGCGAGTGCGTCTATGAGAGAATGGACTCGGAGAGAGCATAATCGTCACTGGAGGGTAAGTACTGGGGCAAAACATGGCAAAATGGTCATGCCAGAGCTGTGTAGAAGAAAAAACGGAGACATCCTGGGTCTAAGCAGGTATCAGATTTCTCTGATAACGGGCCTGTTTACTAGGGCATGGTAGATTCAAGATACATCTGCACAAGGTGGATTCAGAGCCCTTATGTAGACTGTGTCAGGAGGAGGAGGAGGAGACGGCCTCTCACCTGCAGCTTTGAGTGCGGTACGAGATCTTGGGCACGTTAAGACCGGAGGAAATCATACTCAAAGAAGGACTGGTGGGGAAGGTTCTGGGAAGGTCATGAAGAGGGGGGCTTCCTCTACTAGGTTTAGAGGGGTTGGCACAATATGCTTCAATGGGACGCTGCAGTGCCTGGGTTTGAGTCTCCTCCCCTGCATCATTCTAATTCTACACACACATAAATACCTATCACTTTTATTTGAAACATTTTTCAGGAAAATTTGATTTTTGGGGGTTCGGGAGGACCAGTAACGTTATGCTTTCCTCTGATGTACCATTTAAGCATAATATATGGTTTTTATCATCTACATAATATTAATAAACATTACAAGTATTGATAGAATTCCAAATTTGAAGAAAATCGGTTAACCGAAAGTGCAATTTTACAGAATTGGTTTTTTGATTTTTTTTTTTGGAATTTTCGCGAAAACGGTTATAATGTATTGTCTTTGAAATTGGAATATTTGCTGGATAGATAGAAACGAATCACTTTTATTTGAAACATTATTATGAAAACATTGATTTTAGTGTGGGGTATTGGAGGACTGTCAATTATTTTAAAATTAAATTTGCACAAGCTTTCTTTAGTTTTAACATACAGTGCTTTACAAAAAGCCGCTCAGATATACAAGTAAAATCCCCACCATCGTTTTTATGGGCCAGCCTAAATTAACATTGTAACGGTGCAATTTTAAAGAAAAGAGAAAGTAAGAGAAAGTAGCGTGTTTCACACCTGATTTTTTTTTAATTTTAAGTAAAACTGTTTTTCAGTTACGGTGAAGCCGTCTTACATCATTCTTGAGAATGATAGAATGATAAATGTTTATAATGGATGTGGGAAGGTGAGAGAATTTTAGTGACCGGGTTTTAGAGAAATAAATTAGAATATAAGCTGAACACTGTACAATGAGAGAAAAGCACAAACTGCAAGGACTTAACAAGTATACAGAAGTTAGGTAGTGAGAGATATATAGAGAGGCAGACTGGCTGAGTGATGAGAAAGTAGTAGAAGGTTGCTGACTGGTTGTAAACTCATCGTAAACTGTTGTAAAACAGTCCTCTGCAGGGCTAGCGCTATATATATATAGGGTCTCCCATCCTAGTCTGGCCTAGGTAGCGAATAACTAGATTGATTAAATTTTGTGTTTCTACGCTCTTCGGATGTCATAACAAATTAAATGTAATAAGGCTTGGCTACAAAGCCAAATACTGCAATCTATCGTGGATTCCCTAGGTGTCATTGTTTATACAGGGTGACCAGAGTTATATGCTCCACCCACTTTTTTTTTAAACGGCGGGAAATTTCGAAAAAATAGAAAACACGTATTTAATCATTTTTAGTCTAGTTTATTTTCAGTGATTGATCCATTTTTTTATACCCCAATATCCCGAGATACAGCATCCAACTTTTTTTTTCAAATGGAACATTATATTTTTTTTTGCATATTTTTATAGTACTTGAGCCTCTAAAAAAAATAAAAATAAAAAATTTTAAATCGGTTAGGTTTTTCAAAAGTTATGGTAATTTAAAATATGAAAAACAAATTTCAGTTTAATGTCAAAATTACCTTATTTTTTCTTTAAAGAAGCTCTTCAAACTGGGCATCATCAACGGATAGGCAAGCCAAAGCTCTGGACTCCCACGCTCTGTTTGTAGCAGCACTTAGGTGGCAAAGTCAACATCTAGGCAGGCTAGAGTTATTCGACGTTCCATATTTTCGACTGAAGCCACGGGATTAAGGTTACTGTACACTTTATTTTTTAGATATCCCCACAAAAAATAGTCCATTGGGATTAAGTCCGGAGGTCGAGGTGGCCATTGGATCGGACCATGAGTTCCTAACCACTTTTCGTGGAAATTTCTGTCCAGGTAACGTCGAACAACTCTCGCATTATGTGCCGGGCAACCATCTTGTTGAAAATACATATCTAACCGACGTTTTAGAGGAACATCTTCAAGCAAAACGGGCAAAATGTCTCTTAAAAAAGTTAGATACCTTTCACCAGTTA
>JAAEAF010004193.1:0-37622 GCA_011037195.1 Triatoma infestans
AAAATAAATTGGCCTATGTCCTAGCTCCCCACAATCTGCCTAAAATAAATTGGCCTATTGTCCTAGCTCCACACAATCTGCGTAAAATAAATTGGCCTATTGTCCTAGCTCCCCACGATCTGCCTAAAATAAATTGGCCTATGTCCTAGCTCCCCACAAACTGCCTAAAATAAATTGGCCTATTGTCCTAGCTCCCCACATTCTGCCTAAAATAAATTGGCCTATTGTCCTAGCTTCCCACAAACTGTCTAAAATAAATTGGCCTATGTCCTAGCTCCCCACAATCTGCCTAAAATAAATTGGCCTATGTCCTAGCTCCCCACAATCTGCCTAAAATAAATTGGCCTATTGTCATAGCTTCCCACAATCTGCCTAAAATAAATTGGCCTATTGTCCTAACTCCACACAATCTGCGTAAAATAATTTTTTTCGGAAAAATTTTACCGGTTGATCAATTTTCTTTGGACATAGAATTTTGGCAAAACATTTAATTACTTTTTAAAATGAATTTGAGGAATCATTGCATTCTATGAGAAAGCTTAATGTAAAAGAGATCAGTAACTACTGTAAAACAGTAAAACTAATCAATTCATTGCAGTAAAAAAAAAAATAAAAATAGAGAAATAATAAATTAAAATTTTATTGAAGAAATGAATTTAAAATGACTGATGGGGAAATTCCTGAATACGACTTGCTTGTACTACTGTAATTTTTAGTGCAGTTCTATTGATAGATTTCCTTTGAATCGGGACTAAATGTTTTGTTGGCCTTAATATAGTATTTATATATTTGGCGGAAAGTACAGTCCATTGTTATTGTAGTGAGCTCTCACACTCTCCCTCAAACACACAAGCTCTCACACAACTCTCACAAACACCAATCATCAAATTTTACAGAAATATGTTTTAAATGAAATTGATAGGCCTTTATTTGCGTAATTAGTATGCGAATACTAAAACCCATTAATGCGCACTGTCTAGTTCAGTTGTCTTCACCTTTGTTAGCAGAAGGCCGTGTTTGATTCACATGGCGGCACCTAATTTACACCAGGATTTTCAGATTTGAAGTAGATTGAATGTGAAGGGACTCTGTGCTTCACAATCGGAGGTCCCTTTCACAGCACAACCTGCACGTTTATTAATGAAGCAGAGGCTGTTGTGATAGAAACTGAACTCTATCTGTGTCCCAAGTGTCGATCTGTTTCTATTGGCGAGACTAGAGTAGAACAGAACATGTGCCCAACGTGATTCATGTGGCTGAATATATAATTTTTCACTTTATAAGAGGACGTCACAATCTTGCGATTGAAAGGCCTGCGGCCGCATTTATATATTGTTGTGTAACGCCTCTGTATGAGAGATATCTGAAACAGGTAATTTACATGCATGTAAATTAGTAGTACACATGCAGCAATTTAACCCACACTGGCCTGGATATGATATATAAAAAACATCTTTCAAACTTCCAGTTGAAACTTGAAATTGAATCATGCAGGCCGTGGCACCACTTATTAAAATTCTCAGTAAAAACTGAGCTGTCTCAACTACGAGGAATGTCTAACCACTGGCGTACATAAACAGGAGTGACGTCATTGTTTACTTCGACCAAACACGCTTGAATTTCTGAAAGCAAGTGAGATGCATGCGTTCCAGATTTTTATAGCATATCTAATTCACTGAATATATTATAAGTGCTGGAACGATTACGTTTGTTGAAATGGCATGTTAGATGGAAGGATGACATCGGCTCACCCCACCAAATCCTTAATTTTATCGAAAAATCAGATAAAAATGATAAACATAAATATTTGAAGAAAATATACAACGTTTAAAAGGAAAATTTTAGAGAAATCGGCAAAAAAATTGTAGAAAAGTTGCACTTTTGAATGACACACATTATATACAAGTGCAATGGATTGGTAAAATCATTATTATATTATTTTTGGCTCCTCAGAAGATGCATTTTGGAACATGCATTTCCGAGGTGAAAACTCAATTTTGAAAATTTGATGCGATTCTAATACTTCCTCTTCATTAGCATTAATAGAAACTAATTTGAACTTTCTTAAACTGTCTTTTTATTGTATCTATACAAAAAGAAGCTGTATGTTCCCATTAATTGGAGTAACATCCCCACACAACATTCTATGCTAGAAACAATCGAAATTTGATAAGTGCAAAGACAAAATTTGATTGGATAAAATAAATATATAGTATTGAGTAGAATATGTACAAAATCACTACCAAAATTAAGATCCGAGTAGCTGTCCCTTCCATTTAAAAAGTAAATAAACATAATTAGAATTTGAGTTGAGTCCCATATTGCAATGCCTATAGAGTTAGTACTCTATATTCTTCAACAATAAAAAAATTGGTGTGAAACACTCATACGACTTTCTCTCACTTCAATTAACACAATGTAATTAACAAATTTTCTATAAAATTTTGTATTTAGGCTGGGCATAAGAAAATTTGGCAGGGTTTATATTTGTATACCTGTGCGGATTTATATGCAGTGGCGGCTCGTATATAGTGAGTATGGTGGTTCACAATAAGCAGTAAATTAAAATTTACCATAGTACTGGGTAAGTATATCGAGTATTTTGGTTAAATTTGAATTAACTTCGGTTAAAAATATGAGTTAAAGTGTACATTGCCATTGTCTATATTTTGTGGAGAGTGAAGCTTGGCGGAACTGATTCAGCAGTAAACTCTCTTCTGCTGAGGGGTTCAGCTGCCATTACATAAGGCCTAACGACTTACCTCAGTTTATCCAGAAATATATTTCAAAGCGGTAGGTGAGTGTGTGTGTGTATGTGGAATGTATACTAAGTTTTAATCCATTTTCTAGAGGTGCAAATAACGGAAAAACCATTTGAAATTTGCACTTTGGATTTTCTTGAAACTTCGTATTTATTACTAATATTTCATTCTTTGTACATATAGTTGCTAGATGTATCCGGTATTTGGAAATAGACTTCAGAGGGCACACGGCAGATCAACGCTCTACCAGCACTTCAGAGGGCACACGGCAGATCAACGCTCTACCAGCAAGCACTTGAGGAAATCAATTTTCCGGGAAAAAAGTTCAAATAGAAATGGTACAACTATAAGATCTAGTTATGAAAAATCTTTCAAACCATTTACGAGAAAATCGCCACAAACTGGGAAAAACATCGGTGATCTATCAATTCTGGTTTTCACTGGTTTTGACTAAAGTCTTTGTTCGGATTTCATGATCGTACCTAAACGGAATATTAATTCAGAGCTTCATGCAACTTTCCATTTTCGAGACGATTTATTCACACACCCACACTCACGCACACACACATAGATATTCCTTTTTTCATATTCAATTGGCCTCACGACATGTATTTCCGGTAAAAACTCAATTTCTAAAATTTGGTCCAATCGCAACATTTAGTCAAATAGCAGGCAAGGAAAAGTAACTGAGTATCCACTAAAATAAAATGGAATTAATAAACCAACAGGCAGTCAGATATAAACACCACAAAGTTAATATTCATTTCACAGTTCAACCTACACAATATTGTCTCTGAGGTAGGTACATGGTTAGCCTAATTTAGAATAGTTGTTATAGTTTTTCCAGGGATTGTGTTAATCTGGGTGATTGTGGGTGAAAATGGAGTGCAACATACAACCAAATATGGCGCAGTTTATAAATTGTGACGTCTGTAGGTGTTCTATCGGCAAAATTGGAAACTAGAATAGGAAAGCTTTGTATCTCATTAAATACATTATATTTTATTGTTACGAATTATAATTTATCGTTGAAAGAACAAGTTTCTGGGCATCATCAATGTTAATGCTGAAATATTTTCAGGAGAAAGTGCATATTGATTTCAGGAGAAAGTGAAAAAGGATGGAATTTAAGTTTTAGCCGATTTCGGGGCCATTTCTTGAACCTAGCATGAAATTGTCAAAAGCAGTGTTTAATAAAGGCAATTCCTTGAGGTCAAAAGATGGTTAATAAATATTCAATTTTATTTAATTTACCTTTATTTAATTACATGAAGAATTTATTTAAACTTTGTAGATCTTTATATGTGTAGATTGTATGCTAACTTGAAAGGACATCGTTGGAATCGTTTTTGAGAAACTTAATAGGTTTCAAAACATTTAAATGCCCTTAAAGTGTATGGTTAAAGAATTATAGTAAAGCCTGACGTCACCACGCCCCCAACACAACTCTTCTAAAACAAATTTCCTCATAACATGTCTCAAATAAAGGTTGTAGGTCACTATATCTATTATTCGATACAGCAGAGTTTTTTTTCTATTCAGTGATTTTAAAATATGTATGTCCGATGAAACCGCAATATCGAAAATTTAACATGATCGCAGTATTTCCTGTTATCAAGAGTAACTAATAATCTACTTCCGTAGAATTAATGCAATAACCTGAATGCTATGTACGACGTAAAATATGCTCAATGAATACTCCCACATCTATAACATTTCGTCTTTTAGAATCATATAGGTCACTGTTCTAAACTAATTACAACAGAATTAACAGTTTGTAATCCAATTTAACCAAAACATACATTTTGAGAGTTTTATTTGGATAAAATCGATATGAATTTAAATATTATATGAATAAAAAGAGACCTCCAAGTGAACGAGCCGCCAATCCGCTGCTGGCCTATCTATCGACAACAGTAATTGCATACCTTGATGGCAATTATCGACATGTTTTATGTTTTAAAAGGTATTATCATTAGTTTGAACAATGAAGTTACTAGTGATTTATTTAACATAACTGACTAGCCGATGGAGAGGGCAGGTTGGATGTGTTCACTACTACATTTGGATTAGACTGCAATGTAGTCGGATAGATTATTAAATAATAATACTAAAAGTGTTTGCGATCGTTTCAGATATTTGAAATCAAAGTTTTCAGCAGAAATAAAATTTCTGAGGTGCCCCCCTTGTTTATTATTATTATTATTATTATTATTATTATCGGGTGCCCAAAGGCGCGGGACCTAAGCCTATATGGCTCTTATCCCCCCGGTACCCCCCGTAACCCCTTAATTAGCCTCCCCCGGTAACTTGCCGGTTAATCTACAATATCTCAAGATATCACTATACTCCAACTCGCCCAGACAATCCTGCGAGAGTGGTGTCCTCCCAAATATACGAAACCTAGTTCCAGCGAAACGGGGACACTGACATAAGTAGTGATACACCGTTTCCCTAACTCCGTCATCACGTTCTGACAAATGGGACTCCGCGTCTTTCCTATGTTAAACAAGTGACTGGACACCCAAGTGTGTCCAGTCACTATTCCTACCAAGGTCCTCAAACCCGTCCTACTAAGAGACAGGAGATACTCCGAAATTCTCTGCTTACCTGCCTTTATAAATCTTTTAGCTTGGAGGCACCCCTGCGTGTCCCCCCAGCATTTCTCCAAAGCTCTCGTCTCCCAAAGTCTAATCTGTTTGTCGCGAAACGTCTTTGTAACGGCCAGGGCTGGTTCAGGACCACAGAATGGTAATGATGATCCCTCCCTGGCCAGCCGATCCGCCCTCTCATTGCCCTCTATTCCCGCATGTCCGGTATCCAATAGAGATGCACCTTACCCCTCCGAGCCAAAGCGTTGAGCTTCCTCCGACATTCTCCCACTAATTTCGAACTCCACCAAGGCTTACTCAAAGCCCTTAGTGCGGCTTGGCTGTCCGAGAAAATCCGCACTTCCTTGAACTCTCCCTGCCACTCCCCCACCAGGTGGCAGCATTCAATGATGCCCACCACCTCAGACTGAAAAACAGTGGCCAAGCCACCCAAGGCCACCGAACTCTCTTTATCCAGTTCCTGAAACCAGGCTCCCGCCCCCGACAGGCCTAGAGCCATCTGAATAGCAACGAATAATGCCGCTGCCCGACTCCGTTGGCCTCGTAAGATTATCATCTCCTATACTGCCAATCGTAATCTCATAATCTCTCTCAAATCCCCATTTCTTGCTCGTCTCATCAAGTTTGGATAGCAAGAATCGGTTTACTCGCCAAATTTTTTCCTCGATCCTAGTGTGATCCCCCCGGAAGGTTCTCACCCATTCTCCCTTGCACCTCATTCTGAGGTACCCTTTCATTGCCTCTCCCACTACCACATACTGAAGGGGGATTAGCCCCAGCCGCATCTCTAATGCCACCGTCGGTGTCGTTCTCATCGCGCCAGTAATAGCTAAACAGGCCGTACGCTGTACTCCCAACAGCTTTTTGCTATTCCTCCCCACCAAGGAGCCAGACCACCACACCACAGCCGCATACAGCATCCTTGGCTTCACCAACTTTTCATAAATCCAATGGACACCTCGGGGATTAACTCCCCAGGTCTTACCCGCTAATCTCCTACACTGCCAGAAAACCTTCTGCCCCTTCTCACAAATATGCTCAATGTGGGCCCGCCAATTCAACTTATTGTTGATGAGGACCCCCAAATATTTAACCTCATTGCTAATTTGCAATTCCTTACCGAAAAGCCTAGGTCTCCTAAACCCTTCCAATTTCCTCTTCCTAGTAAATAGAACTAAAGAACTTTTGTCCGGGTTAACGGACAAGCCATAGTTCCTACACCACTGCTCCACGTAAGATAACGCCGACTGCATCAAGTCACTCACCACACTCAGATGCTTCCCTGTGATTAAGATTACCCCATCATCGGAATACATCTGCAGGTAAAATCCCCTACGGTTCATCTCCTAAAGTAGCTCATCAACGATGAGGCACCACAAGTGAGGTGACAAACTCCCACCTTGGGGAAAGCCCCTACTGGCTTTCACCCTTCTCTCCGCAACTCCCAATGCCCCCCTTGTTTAGGAAAACATATTTTTCAGAGAATATTGTGTGTGTGGGAGAGAGGTGTAGGGTGACAGTAAACAGCATTAATTAAAGGAAAAATCGTATGCGAATTGTTATTCACGAGGATATTTCTAAAGTTTATTCAGAACGCAAATTTGACTGAAGTGATGCTTAAAAGTTTAACTCTACCGCCCTATTTATTTATGAAAATAAAGAAAATTGTTAGACAACTTTCGAGAAGTTTGTGAAACTGCAAAAGAAACGTTCAGTGAATCGCACGGATGTGCCTTCAAAACATCGATATCGCGGACCCCACAGGAGTGCCTAAACGAAATATTTCTTGTTTTGTCTTTGAAATAATTTCTTAATAAACGCACACAAAACTTTTTTCTACTCAGGAAACCTCAAAATAGTATTTCTGAATATACTTAATTTTGAAAATTTAGCACATGTGATATGTTACAGTGGATAGTTACCTCTCCAGCAGGGAAAACCTCGAAACCTAATTTCACAGATTTTCCAGAACCAATCTAGAATACATTTTTCCGGAAAAAAGTTACAAATAAAAGATTGATGGTTTTTTTAATCAAAACTTCCATGGCGGGGTGCAATGGCGGTACCAAAACGGAATAATAAGTTCTGTCTGCTGCGATTTTTCGTGTATGAGATATTTTGATGAAACATTCACCATTCAGCGTGACAAGTCCCATAAATATTCTTATTAAATATAAAATATACATGTGATTTGCTGTTATGTAAATATGGGTATTCAAATGAAATAATAAACTCAATTATATAAGGAGATTTGTTTGCTAAACTTGTTAAATAATAAAGGCATTACTTTCAGAGGACTTCAAAACGATGAAAATTAAATTTCGAAGTGGAGACATCGCAAAATTGGATACTTCGCAATACTTACAGTACCAGAAAGTACAAAGAATATTATTATAAACAACTAGCTAACCCGACCACGCTTCGCTGTGGCTCAGTCTGATTTTTAGGCTTAACTATGCGTGATTTTGATAATTTGTTTCGATGCTTTTGAATACCCTGTCTACTAATTCTTCTTTTGAATGTACAATGTTGCAGAAATTAGATGGGAAGGTGATTTTTTCCGTTTCCGGATTTGTAGGAGCAGTGCCGTATCCAGTTCGAGTAATTCTTGAAAATATGGCAGCTGTTGGATCGTTTTGAAGTTGAACTCCCATACTCGTTATTAAATGATTTTTTTTTACTGTGCTCCAAAGAGTCATAGTTCGTGATTTATGTCATAGTTCGGTCATAGACGGCGATTTGAATAGGGAGCGTGTGGGAAGTACGCCGCTGTTCCCACGCTTGAATATTTCAAGCAGGCATGCAATTCATCAGCTGGTGTTAAGCGAGGTATCACTGGAAGCGTTTGCCTAAAGTCACCGGATTGTAACACCAATGCTCCACCAAATGGAGCCTGATTATTTCGCAAGTCTTTCAATGTATGGTCTATTGCTGCCAATAACTTCTTGTGATTCATTGTACACTCATCCCATACAATGATTTTGCACGCCCGAAGTACCTTTCCCATTTCTGATGTTTTAGAAATGTTACATGTTGGGTTTTCTGTGAATGCATGTTTAAGTCATGACAGTTTAAGAGCTGAATGCGCTATTCTACCTCCTTCCATCAACGTAGCAGCAATACCTGAAGAAGTAAGTGCTAACGCAACATGGCCGTTTGAACGGATTTTAGCTCGGAATTTCCCGTTTCCATGGGAACTTCGGAATAGAGGTACTTAAAAGTAGTTGAGAAAGAGGTTCAGAGAGTGAACCACCGTCGCAACGCGATATCTGTCTATTTCTGCCAACCTCGCGAAACGCTCGGAGAAGTTCCCGTTTCCGTGGGAACATCGGAGTAAAAAGTATATATAAACGCTCTTATATAGAAATGCAACGTTGTGTAAAAATTTCAAGTCAATCCATCGACTACTTTACGAGTTTTGCGGGCACAAACATACGGATGCTGAATTTTTATATATATAGATAGTTACGTTTGGCCGTTGTTAATGAAACAAGCAAAAGTTGGTTAAATGGGAGCCAAAGAAAAAACTTTTCACTTTAAAGGCAACGAACATTTCGCTTGTTTTAAAAAGAATGTCTGTTGAATGTTTGAATGGGCAATCGGTCGTAGCATGCAAATTTTTTATGTTCCTGATCGGTTTCGGATTTCCATCGTCGCCAGAGTAAGTTGTAGTAAGGTCAAAGTTCGTATAGAGAGTAGAATGATGCAGTAGTGCGTACAAGTGTAGTGCGTAAAAAAACATTAAGTGTAGTCAGCTATTTACATGAACTTGATAATTTTACTCCGACGGTGGATGAAAATCCGAAACCGGTCAGGAACATAAAAAATATGCATGTAAGACGGATTAAAATCCCAGCCAAAAGAATATCTTTTAGTGTTAAATTCTAATCTCTATTAAGTAATTAATCTCTCTTAAGTAATCATCAGATTTCAGTACTGTTATTTAAAATAAATATTGTCTGATGGATTACATTTATATAACTACAGAATGTTTAAACTTAAGCAGCGTTCGCTTTTCAGAATGAGGCTACAGCTGGAGCCGTAGTGGGCGTGCCGTGTGGGCACTATATGTACTACAGCCCAAATAGAGGCCATCTCTGCCATGTATAATGCATGTATGACTGCATGACTAATAGGCAGAAAGTGCTTTTTATCTCTGCTCGATCTCAATGCTCTGCACGTATCCTTTGTTTGGCCGTTATGTTCAATATCTCTGTATCTATATCGCTATGACGTATGCAGCGTTGATCCAATTGGGACATCTTGGCCTGATAAGTGCATTATTTTTTTAAAAAATATTTAAATTATACAATACATATAAAATAGAATACTCACCGTTCGGATGTGTTTTCGGTTGTCGGATCCATCCTCTATAAGCAGAACAAAATAAAAACTGTTAGTAATGTTTAACATTAAACACCATTACAAACAATATAATTTTATTGGTCCATATTCATTGGATTTATTGCTAACAGTAATTTCCTTGGCAGAATCTGATAGACTGGATTAGCATTTTGGGCATATACAGTTATCTGGTTTTAAAGGGACAAAATAGCATGGGGGTCGCTCACTCTGTACCAGTTTGGAGACCAATAAGCAACCAACCTGTTAATTTTTCGCTATTTAAATTTTCAATTCGACTTTAATAACTGTTAATAAGTAAGAGTAATGAATCATATTCAATTTTTGAAATTATATTTTTTTGGAAAAATATGTTTTGAGAATGATTGAATAAGAATTTCTTCAGTCGTTATGTGAAGAACATCAGTTAACCAGATGTGTAAATTCTTGGAATTTTCTTTATAATGCTTCCAACGAATTTCTCTAAATCGCACAGTCAGAAACTTTTATTTGAAAATTTTCCCAGAAAATTGATTTTGGTAAGTTTTAGAATGAGTTAGGCTCAATTTACAATTGGGGCTGATAGAGGGCACTGATAGAGGGATGATAATCACTCAGGTTTTCTTTTGTGAAATGCTAAGGTCAAATTAATGTTTAGTAAAAACTATAATTTAAAGAAGCTCGTTGACTGTTTCCCCTTCACGTTTTGTTAAATACACACACACACACACACACACACACACACACACACACACACACCATATATATAATTATACCAGGTGTTGTCCCAACACTGCCAAACAGATATTTCTTAGAATGGCATAGCCAACCAATTGCTCATCAATCATGGAGATTACTGCTAGTTCCTGCCACCACATGGTCAGCCTGACTTTAGCTGACCATTTCAAGTAATCTATCATTTCTACAAAACAGCTCAGTGGTGTTAGAAACAGATTTGCTATCCAACTACAATTTATTTATAAATACAATAGATTTCCTCATTTTTATTTTTACCCCCTCCCTCCGCTCAAACATCTTCAAAGTCATAAAAACCTAATTATTCAAAAAGTACAAGGTTAGTATCTTTTTTATTACATCGCTTATTTTAGTGTTAAGTTTAGACATACATACATACCAAGACAGTCAATACATATACCAAGACAGTCAATACACTTTAAGCATTTAATATTCCGTTTTACTTGCATGTCATTGGAAGGACCTACAGTTACTGTGTTGTGTACAACTTTGGTGAATACAATATTTATTTAATTTATAGTTCTATTTGTAATGGTTTTTTAGTGTGCACAACCTAGTTGAACTATTAAGTTTACCTTGATTTATAGTTTTATTTCATTTAGTTACTTTCCAGTTGTAATGTACTAAATTTTGTTCATTTTTGTTTTATTCATCTTTCATGCCTTTATTCGCTAATGTTGCAACTAATGATGCATTTTGAATGCTTGTGGAAAATATTGCAAAGTATAATTATTACTATTATTATAAAGATGGGGAGGAAGCGTTTGCTATCCGAAGCCCCAAAGAAAACGATGCATCAATCTAAAACCAATCTGATAACTCCACAGATTCACCGGTGTCCGAATTAACATAGGATGACCCCAAGGGGAAACAGTATAAGAACAGTTCCATAGACATCCTCTTCTGTATCAAAGGTTCTGAACTAGAGTTAAAGAGGTCTGTGCAACCCTGACCTAACATAAACTTAAAATAAAGGGATGTCACCGGTGTCCGAATTAACATAGAATGACCCCAAGGGGAAACAGTATAAGAACAGTTCCATAGACATCTCTTCTGTATCAAAGGTTCTGAACTAGAGTTAAAGAGGTCTGTGCAAGCCTGACCTAACATAAACTTAAAATAAAGGGATGTCTAGCCAGTTCGGTTGTGTAGAAGTTCTGTAGCCAATTAGAAAGAGATACAAATTAAAGAAAATTTGTCTTCCTGGATATCACACTCTGGGATGGTATGTAAGTGTTGACCCTTCGTAGAGGGGGCAATTGATAACTCTGTGCCTTAGCATTTTCCTAACTAATTCTCGTTTTTCCAAGATCAGGTATATATTGCATATTTATTTGTAATCTTAGGTAAGGGAAAGACAGCTATTCCCCAAATTAACAAGAGAGCACCGGAAGTACATGCTTCAGGTCCTTGTGTATCACAAACATGATTTCAGCTGAGAGACATGGCAGACAGAACAAGATATCTGAAAAATGAAAAATGCAGGAAGCTCAGATTGGTACATTGCTTAGAGGAGTCACCTTGGGATTCACCCAACCGGAAGATTGAAAATCCAGCTATCGAAGCGTGACTCTACTAAATGTTCTTGCCAGTTTTTCGCACTTTACTCGAAAACGGCTACAACGATTTCTTGTAAAACTTCACATATTGTGTCACAATTTGAAACATTTCAACATTTCTGCAGGAAAATTAGTTTTTAGATTGGTTTAGGACATTGATCTCACATTTTCCTTCAAAGTTGTATTTGGAATAATGGGATCATTCTAATTGATATTTTTCTGCATCCTCATAGTGGACACAAACTCCTCCAGCTCTTCGAAATGAAATTACCCCTTTTAGGAAATTATTTATTATTAATTACATAATTGTAAATTATTTAGTACATTGTTGCAAATTATTATTATTTCAATATTTTCAATATATGTAACATAAGTCACTGATCATACATTTAATTGCCAAAATATTGAAATACAATTTACAAAGAGGAAATAACTAGATAGCTGCCTCCTCATCAGCCTATTCCTTGTGATTCTGATGAATCGAATGCAGAAACAAACATGCCCTCCGGCAAGCAAAATAATATTGCCGAATATTGAAGGGATTTATGGCATCAGACTCGTATTGCTTATAGGAAGAATTTCTACAGGCAATAATTCTGAAAGGTGCTTGCGCAAACAGCTGGGACCAACTTTGGACCTGTCGATAGCTAACTATACACCTGGCGAGCTGTATACAGCAGATGACGTCTACTACAGCCGACCTATCTCACTCAGTTACAAGAAATTTATTGGAAATATGGTCGTTGCTCATGCTTGTTGTTGTCTTTTTAAATGCGACTCGATTTTATTTCTACCCTACAGCCGAAGCGCGGTCCCTCACACGTATAGTGTCTAGAGCTACTTATTTGAAAATGTCAAAATGTCTGCTTAAAGATAGAGCCAAAAAAGTTACAGGTTTACCTCGTTTCTATTAGAAACAACAACCAATGAAGAAGATAGAAAGAGAAAAACGAGTTAAGAAGGCGGTGATGAGACAAGGTGACACTGCCTTATAGATCACACAACAGATTTGTTATGCGCTATAAAACACTTGCTACATTTAACCTTCAACAGAACATTAACTACACATTTTATCTATAAATATATAGTAAAGTGTAAGTTTTATAGTTTATTCACTTTAATGTGGCAGAGTGTTAGTTTTGTGGATAAATTGTTAATAATAGAACTTCAAAACAGATTATAGCTTGGTTTATCACTGAGCCTTGTCTAATGACAAGATTGGTTTAGGACATTGAGCTCACATTTTCCATCAAAGTTGTATTTGGGATAATGGGATAATTCTATTTGGGTTGATCAGAGGCAAAATACTGAACTGACGAACTACTGAATAATCAAGTAATAACTTTTGAGAAAATATTGCAAGGACTTTGCAAAGAAAAAAGTAGCGTGTTGGCTACACCTGAAATGTGAGCGATCAGCTGCTGTTTCACCTAACTTTCCCATTGCGGGCAAAATTTCTGGGGTGAGGCAGTCACATGACTGTCCCCTTCTGGTGTGAGGCAGTCACATGACTCTCCCCTTCTCCAGTGTAGAAACAATAAATATAAAATATATCAAAAATATTTTTAATTAGGGTTCAGGCACTCAACTATGAAAAACTGGCATAATCATAAGTACATCAATAATAGAATATAATAACTTCCATTAATTTTTTGGCATCATTTGTAGGATATAAAAAAATGTATTATAGTCAAAAAGCTGAGAACTGTATGGATCCTGACAAGAACTGATTATTAGGTGATTAACGGATTGGTATCTCTCAATGAAAATGGAACAAGTTGCAGGCAATGCCAGATCTTCGGGTTATAGGAAGTTCCAGTGTATTGCAGACACAGTAAAATGCTGTACACGCCTGCGACAAAGATCAATTTATAATGCCATAATAGTTTCAACAGACCTTCCTTAACAACATTCAAATATTCCTCCTTAGAGAGAAATATTTAACAGGAAAAAGGAACAAACCGAGCAGGTTATGTGCTAGAGCGCAGGCGTTATGGATACGAGATATTGGCTGAGCGGGCAGAACAGCGTGGGGAGAAACCAAATTAATATTATTACTGTATTTTCTCTTTTCCAAACAACCCTGAATTATGAAGTATCCATTATTTAGAACATAATGTCATTGCACTCTAGTCTTTACAAACCTCTGCCTACGTAATTAAGGCAATTTTTGTTTCTGTTAACCATATTAAAATTAATTGGATGAGTATTATTAATATTCATAGGTGTAGTTAGTCACATGATTTACAACAATATTAACTTGAATTTAATATTGTTAATATTGGGAATGATGTTCTAATTATGATTCTGAAGGATGAGTAAACTGCAAAACCAAGTACAAATATTAACTGAGGGACACCAAATGGTCAACTGTTGTAACAATTTTGAAAACAAATTTTAATCTCTTAAAAATGACGGAGTTAGTGGTGGCGCATTAGATTTGGAGCACGTAGACCCTGGGTTCGAATCTAGCAGTGCTGTATTTAGATTTTCTTGTCCTAGGAACCTATATAGCTCGTTGTCTGGCATTGAGCAGGCTCCGGCTCCACAGACCTCAGTTGTTGACATGCCTTAATTGAATCTCATAAAAAAATGTGAAACAGACATACTACTATGTCTTATTGTAGTTAGCAAATTATGTAATTAATAAATTTTCAAAATTGCAATTATTGCTGCAATTAGCCCCAACATGAATTAGTGGCGGTGGAATATATGTTGGTAAGGTAAGTAATGACACATGGAGTATAAGTACTTAAATGTGATTTCATTTTAGTCTGGAAGACAGCGCCTAAATCAAAACCCAACAACTACTGAAATAAATTTTTGAATTCCTAAGAAAATGTTCCTAGATTTTCAAATCAAAGTTCTACATTTATTACAAGTAAAGCTAGCATTCTGAGGTTAAAGAATCTTGTAGTTGTTGGAAATTGTCGCATCCCAGGACTATTTGAATATTAATTATATAATTATAAATAAATAATTCGCAATTGTAAAAGACGAATTCAGAATTTTCACTATTCGTTTGGTCGCACATTATATTTTGAAAGTGCGGCCATACAGGGAAGGAGAGAGAAGGAGGGCCGAGAACGGAGCGCCTCAGCAAGCCTCTACACACTCATATGGTAGTTTGGTGTTCATCGTAATATCGCACCATCACACAAACATTCAAAATTAATCGGACGGAATAATACTACATTCAATTTTCCCGGGAAATAAGTATTTCAAATAGAGTGATGGGCTGTGCGACAGTTAGACTAACTAGTCTAAAGAAAACTTGGCTGACTAGACTAGCGAACACTAAAGAAAATCGTTGAAATATTGCGAAAAGTTTGGAAAGCATTCAATATAGTTGCAACTTCGATGAACTTATTTTTTGACCAACAACTTCGTATCGGATAGCTAAGCGCAATACCAAGTTTCAGCATCCTTGGCTTACTGTGCCCGCACTCATTTTGTTCACACACGCACACACACATTCAACACATACACACAGAAGTCAGGACATCACATAACATACACTTCCGCTGATAAGTAAATTGGAAAATCTAACTCAATCGCAATCAGGTGTCATGCTATTGAAAATATACAATATGAAAACTTGAAGAACAACTGGAGATATAGGTAGTAAACAGAGGATAGACTGATGATTGAGTGAGATGAATCACCAGGTGACTAACTACGTCACAAATATGGAGCTCAAGTTCACCTTGCCTCTTTATCTATCTCAGTACATGGCCAACTTGCTTGCATTGCCCTGCAAATCGCTTAATGAATACATAACTATCATTCTCTATGAACAGTAAATATAAAAGTTAATTTCACTGACTAATACGGAAATTAGGATTAGTTATTTTAATTGAAAGATAAGCGGAAGTGACAATCCAAATAAACAAAAGTACACGGCTACATAAAGGCTATGTAATAGCAGATTATATTTCACCAATTTTTTGCCAAACACTGTTGATATCTGTAACATATGAGTACCTACTTCTAACTTGGCAAAAACACACAAATACACCTACACTCAATTTCTCGAAAAACTTAACTGTAGTTAATTTGATTCTAAAGGTGTTTTGAACATTGCCCTCCAGTGTCATTTCAGTGTACTATTCAGTTCTGTCACCAATTTAATCTTAATGAGATTTAAATATGTTCTTATAATTACCGAATATGAAGAAAATCTAAATTGCCAGTTTATTATTATTCCTTCAGGTGATGGCAATATTGGTGGCAATTTGTAAAAATCCGAGTTTGTAGAGAATTTGTCATTTGAAACTGTGAAAATTGAAATGAGATCGCGTGTGAAAATTTCACACCAGATGTTTGTATTTAGTATGATATATTTTAAGAAATAATAGTATTTATAGGAGGAAACACTACAAACTATCTAGTTTAATCTCACGAAATGCGAGATAATGAGAGCGCAGTTAAAATTTATATGTGCCCCTTCCTAATATATTTATAGTAGAATGAAGTCCACCTAGATAGAACTCAGTTACAGCTAGCATTTACTCGAATTATTAGAGCACGACATTTTAACATGTTCAGCGTAAATATGATGGTAAGTTAGTTTGAGAAATCAGTAAAATAGAAGTAATAAAGAGGAGGATTAGTATGGTTGGTAGATTGTGTGCAGCTCATAAAATGAGCAATGCAGCAAGTAGATCGCAGCTATAACAATAGAGCCGGGAGATGATGGAGTCGGAGTTCATGACAATAAGAGCGGATATAGAGGCCGTATCTCACGACCAGGGTGGCCCACTACTCTTGGCCGTCCTGTGGGAACTCTACATCCTCTGGCTACACACACACACACACACACACACATCCACGTCCCATCGCTAGATTTACAATACAAACATCATTAACTGAAAATAATTCTCTTTTATTTATTTATTCAACACTATTGCAGTAAAAAAATAAAAATGGAATAATGCGTTTAATGCTTCTTAATATTACATTGGTGATAGCACTGTGCATTGTGCTGAAATATCACTTTAGAGGAAAGATAACGTTCTTTTTTTTGTGGAGGGGGAGTGGCTACAAAGCGAAATTCAGTGCGATCTATGGAGGCTGCCTCGGGTGTCAGTGTCCGTACTCGGAATGTGGATGGTTGCAAAGTGTAGAGTGTGTAAGTGTGAGTGAGTGTATGTCACCACTGTAAGATAGAGTTTGTCTGTAGAGGCACTGCATCAAGTAGTGGCATATTTGAGTGATTAGTAAGTCAGTGTGAGTGTTGTCACACTGGAATACCATGGAACGCCAAGTCCACTTCCAACTATGGAGAAAGCTTAGTGTTGCATCTCCACATTATTGCAAAAATTAATGATCCCAGTAAAATCTTAAGAGGTTCTATAACTTTTGGAAATTGAAATTTCACCGGAAATACATACTTGAAGGCCCCCCCGAATATATTATGCAAATGTTTGGTCTAAATGTGAAAATGCGAATGGACTTTGTGAGTGTGTGCGTTTGTATATGGATGTGGTATGTGTTTGTGCCAACAAAATATCTCTTCCAAATTCTGTGACAGCTGCACGTTATGCTTTCCTCTAAAAGTACCACTTCAGTGCAACTGCGGTTCCATTCATATATAATATTTAGACACATTAAAAGTGTTGCTAGAATTGCCCGCTTGGAGAAAATCGGTTGATTGGAAGTGCGACAGGATATGTTTGTTTTTTTTCGGAATTTTCTCACAAAATGGCGTACCTGGGTATAAACCCCCACTTTTATCTTTTTCAGGAAAAATTGACTTTAGTTGGATTCTGGTTGAGGCGCTGCTAGTTATCTCTCATAAATTATATACTTTGCTAAAACGTTTACTAGCTATGACAGTAGTACTGTGAGCAAATTTAGATGCTTGGCCCAGCGTATATTGTGCGGCTCCCCAATATTTATGTAGTTAAGGGCAACTTCACATTTCAAGTTTAAATAAAAGTTGTCAATTAAAATTGTGATAATTGGAGGAAGAAAAGCGTGAGTCTTTCACACCAGATTGTGTAACCATATTTCATGGTTCACTGCCTTAGTGAGCAGAATGGGAAATGGCTGTTCACAGAACAGCCTCCCCAAAAACTCACCCTGAAAATATCTATCTGTCTGAAAAATAGATATCTATATTCAAAAAGAATAATTAATAAATAAAATAAAACTGTTAACCGAATATTTATGTCGGTATGCAAAGATTGAGAAAAATGCGAAGCTTTTCGAGAAAATCGCGAAAAATTGAAAGAAAAATTCATCAGTATAAAGTTGCATTTCGATAAACGGTTTATGATGGAAAGCTTGAGGGAGGGATCTGGGACCTGGGAGAAACCTGCTATCCGCAATATCAAGTTTGAGCTTGCTGCGATGTTTCGCGATATTCATATTCTTACACATATGAATAGTTACAGACAAGTAAGGGTGAGGGGAGGAGGCAAAAACGAATATTCGGATGAAAATTTACTATCCAAAATGTGACAAAACTGCGATACTTCCTCTTCTCAAATCCTAATTTCCGCTAATGACTATTGCTTAATAAACTTATTTAATAGAGTATGAGTTTAAAAAACAAAAATAAAAATAAACTAATGTAGAAATTGCATATAATTGTATATGTTTGAATGAGGATATCTGCCCACCTAGAATTTATTGAGAATTGTGAGCCAAACAAATAGGCATATTGGTTAGTTCCATTCTTCTCTTGAGGAGAGAGTGTGTAGAGGCGTGCTTAGTGGACTGACGTGGGCAACTCGCCGCATCCAACAGAGAGCGGCTGTTCGCCTTTTAAGGGGGCGCACCGTCAGCATGACGACCCACGTGCACCGTGCAAGGGTTGTCGCTCCCATTACATGGTTTCCCTTCCTACCCTCATTACATTTTTTCTAATATTTTTCAACATTAAAAATGAAAATATTCTACTGTGAAATACTCACACGACTAGTGCAAATTTAAGGGTAAATAGCGAAATGCACTTCCGCCAAACCGGCCTGATTCAAACTTATTGATCGCTAATATTTTATATTGATAGCAAAACCAAACATTACATTGCATCCTACAGCATAGCATAATGTTCAATTCCAACACGATTTCTCTATAATCAATTTCTTGGAGAAATGTTTCAAATAAAAAAAAATCTTGTGTGAAACACTCACACGACATTCTCCTATTGCGAAATGCAAATTTTCATCACACACAATTCTTATTAGTGTTTGAAACAATAGGCATTTTATGGAGAAAATCACAAAAAACTGAAAAACCTATTCAGCAACGTCGCACTTCCGGTCATCCGATTTTCTCCAAACTCAGGATTTCGATAACATATTTAATTCTGATTAATATTATTTAGATGGTAGAATTGTGTAATAAACTGAAATAGCACTTTAGAAGGAAACCTAACCCCTTCCACTCCCCCAAAAGTGCCCTTAAGGACATTTTCCCCGAGAAATGTTTCAAATAAAACTTGCAGCTCTTTGTACGCTTAGTTGATGGTTCAAGAAAATCGTTGGAGCCGTTTTGAAGAAAATCGTTTTCAAAAAATTGAAAAAACCATTCAATAAAGTGGCACTTCTGGTTGATGGATTTTGTCCGAAATCTTCGTGTCTGATGCGGTGATAGTACCTAAACGGAATACCAAGTTTGAGCTTCCTGCATGTTTTCGTTTTTGAGATATTCTTTCACACACATCCCCACACACACACAGACCATTTTCTAAAAATCACTTTTTTGGACTCGGGGACCTCGAAACGTGAATTTCCGGTGAAAATCAATTTCGAAAATCTGGCACGATCACAATACTTTCTCTAACAGTAGTTAGAGGAAGTAATAATAGTCCGAAACAAATTTACTTAGGTGTGGTTGTTTGATATGCACTAATAGTATTAGGACAATTGAGTAACATAAAAACAAAGTAGTTAGCGTAGATTATTTTAATTATGTTTCTTGCTTAGCGACTTTGTGTAACTTTTAGAGTTTCAAAGTTTTGTAACTTGAAGGTAAATTCTCTTTGTGAATTTAATCATTTCTGAATATGTAGTTGAGTCCGCGATGTTAAATAACGTCTATGATATTTTTCGGTCTTAGCAGGCTTCATTATTTTGGTTCTGACCGGTTTCGGATTCTCATCGTCATAGGAGGTTTGCAATCAATTCGTGTAGAGAGAGCACTTCAACTAAATCTTTATATCACGCACCGCACTAGTTGATTGCATGTAGGAGGTTATAACGTTATCGAAGTCTATAACTTCTATAATATTATAACCTCCTTCTGCAACATTATAACCTGACGCTGGATGAGAATCCGAAATCTGTTACAACCAAAACAATGAAGTATGCTATAACGGATAAAATTATGGATGTTATTATTTCTATTTACTTGATTGTCAAGTGTACAATGTGTAATAAAATAATTTCTAATTTACTAGTCGACTATTGAACTATACGTAGCTACGTGAGGCTAGCTAACTAGAGGCTAGCTAACTAGGGGCTAGCTAACTAGAGGCTAGCTAACTAGAGGCTAGCTAACTAGGGGCTAGCTAACTAGAGCCTAGCTAACTTCTAGTGGTGGAAGATGCAGGTAATGATGCACAAGGACTAAATGTGAGGTGGAAAAGTGATTTAAATTCCGGATATGATTATTAAGGTGATTATAATTAATAATCAATAATTATAATTGTAATCTGTAAATGTTGTGCGCAATGTGTGTGTGTATCATAGGCGTCTTCTCAGGAGGAACGCCCAACTTTAAAGTTTTCGCTCTCATTTTAGTGTTTATAATGTATATGTTATGTGTAACTAAGTTCTATATATCCATTAATTAGAAAAGTTTGCTAACTAACATGAGTCTTTTCACTTGGGAGTGGTGTTAAAAAAACGCCCAATTTTGAACACAAGGAGACGCCATGGTGTGTGTGTTTATGTAGTATACATGTATGCAAATATGTACGTATGTATCTGTCTAGTTGTGTGAGTACAAACTATCTCAGTTGTAGCGCGCTGGATTTGGAACGTATTGGACCCAGATTCGTGTCCAACAGTGTTACCCTTAGATTCTCGCCTTAGCAGTCTCTAGAGTTCATTGTCCGGAAGTAGGCAATAGGTTCTCTGTAATTAGCACAAATTTGTTATTCAATTTAGGCTACAAGGTGTACATTTCCATCAAACCTCATGATTGATTCACTTTCCGCAATTTTCGTAAAAACGGCTTCAACGACTTTCTTTAAACTTAAAATGTTAAATATCTGTTACTTTTATTTCACACATTGATGAAAACTTTATTTCAGGGGTTTTCTAGAGAATTGAACTCTAAACACTCTTTAAAGTTTTGCTGGAGATTGGTAGAGGAGCTATCTATTGCCCCGCATGTATTCTCATTCATATAAATAATATTAAGCTCTAATAATCAACAAATAGAAGCTCGAATATATATATAATATTAAAAGAACAATCTAATAAAATAATAAGAATAAAGCGTTTCGATATCTATCAGTGATTAAAACAAACAATTGAAACCACCATTAAACTTGTCGACACAATAAATACCTGGAAACTGAGAGAATTTTGAAACAAAAATTTGGATGTTTTGAAATAAAAGTAAGATCAAAATCAGAGCAATATTAAAATGAAGCAAGCAGCTTGTTTCACTGTAGATTTCTAGGGGGCGAACTCAGTACAAGTGCTCACATGTCAATAAGCTTAAAGGGGATCCAATTAAAAAATGTAGGTTCCCTTTTTCAGAAATTCAAAAATATAATTTGTTTGATCGATATTAATACATTTCTAAATTTATCTATCGATATTTCTAAATTTAATACTGAAGGTTAGCATGTGTTAAATGAGTACACTAGTAACTCATCTAAGTTGAAGTGTTAGTATTGTTTAAATATTATTTGAAATTCACTCACTTTAATTAACGTAGAATTAAATCTAATAAATTGTAATTAAACAAGTTATTTAAATGAAATAAAAATAAAAAGAAATCAGATGTGGTCACAGATTCGAACTATCAATATGGATGACTTTGCTAAGACTGAAGGTAAATGGGCCTAGTCTAGAAGCCAACATCCCTACTCCTTAGTTTGGACGCCTACTTACCGGGAGATTACCTTTTCAATGCCATCGTGTGTTTGAGTTTATTTACTTGTTTACTTATTCAGAGAGGGTAAACAGTTTGCTCAACACTATTTTCTTCCGTTTTAATCACAAGTGTGCACACATTTAAACATGGATGGTTTTTAAACACATTAATCCTTTAATAATCAAACAATTATCACTTCTAATTAGGTCCGTGGAGCATTTCAGCAGTTCAGTATCAATTCCAAGTTCATGCTACGAACCTAGAATATTTTGAAAAGAATGTTTAATCTGAAATTTGACCGTGTGTTTGTCCTATAGGTATATTTACAGTACATATACTTTGTCTTAGCGGTCTAATTAGTAGGAGTCAATATTCAGTATGTATATTATACATACAGTACATATATATATATATATATTCATCAGAGACATTTTCCGTGATAGCGTGCTTCATTTTGTGGTCATCGACCGGTTTCGGGCGTTCGCCCATCATCAGGATGTTTTTGTTGAACAGTGTATTTTACTGCGTTGCCAGATTATTATTTTACCAAATCGGGATTTTTACAATATAATTTGAAAAAATTCGGGATTAAGGTGCAAAAAGTGGGACAACCTAATAAAATGTACAGAGCAAAATATTTCTTAATGTTTATTAATCTAAATACAAAGTTATTAAAGTTAAAGAACAAAGTTAAAGAACAATATATTATTTTTCAGAAACTTACTTATATGTGTTTGGCTGAAGATTTTACTTTAGAAAGAATTTCTTTCTGGTTTTTTATATAGTGATAAAATTCAGAACATGAGTATTGCAAGTTGAACTGAACAAGTAATTCCGATTTTATCAGCTCAATGGAACATCTGTTTCTTGCTTCTGACCATTTTAAATTCATCTGAGAAAATACTGGTTCGGGATAGCAATTAGATGTCGGTATGCTCATTATAAATGAAATATTTTTAGTATCTTTTTCCGAGAATAACTTAAATAACTGATGCCATTTTTGTCCAGTTGAGTCTTCCGAATCTTTCGCAATCACGTCAATAGATGGCCTTATCAAATTAAATTCTTCATATATCTGGTCCATATCTATTTCATTAGTCAAATTCAATATAGACACTGCAGTCCTCTATATCTTCAAAACGTATTTCGTTCTTCATTGTTATAAAATTTAGCTTTCCAAAAATATTTTCATTTGAAAAATTGTACCGCTGATTTACCTATTCTATGCAGTTTCGGTAGAAGTTTTTGAAATCATTGATAATTTTGTTTTTTTTAGTTTCGTCTAATTTGTTCAGCAGCTGTTTCGTTTAAAATCCAAAAAAATTATCATTTAGCCTTGATTCGACTTTATTGCGAAACTGGCATAACTCTTCGTGCATTTGGGATACGACTATTTCATTTGACTGATTTTCTTTTATAACTGCACCAAAAGCAGTCATTATATTATGTACAAAATGCAAATAAGTAATAGTCTTTGTCTCCTCTATTTCCGATTCGAAAATCTTTTCTATCATTTTAGAACAATTTCCTTTTCCTGACTCCGTGAAATACAGTTTTAGAGCAGGCCAAACTTTGATTATTCTCTCAACAGCAGAAGATAGAGATAAAAATCGAGTTTGAACATGGCGTAGCAATTCTACCCATTCAATTTCACTGCTTTCGAATATTTCAATTAAATCTGCACGTCGTTTAGCCGAATGAACGAAATGGCTGTATACTTCTATGTCCATTTGTCCTCTATGACCTCTATGTCCATTTCTAATCTATCACAAGCAAATTTACTCATATTATGCAACATGTATATACCTATGTTTCTATTTTTTCTGAACAAGGTTTGTGTAAACAGCATGATTCCAGCCAAAATTACATTTGCATTGTCTGCTCCAAATGAAGATACATTAGATATGGATATATTGTGCGTTTCCAATGTTCCGCAAAGCACTTTTGTAATTTCATCGGCTGTTTTGTTATTGCTCTCTACGAAATCGAGTAATCTATTTTGTAATCCTTGGTCACGACTGAAGAATCTGACACATATTGGGAACATTTTTCGGTTTCCCTTGTTACTTGCATCCGTTGAAATCGAAAAATATTCTGCAAGTTTATAACGATATCTTTCAAAGCCTCTTTTGCTAAAATTTCACAAACTATGCATCACTTTTTGTCGGCCACATTTAACATTCTTCACAATTTTAGAATCAGCGTACATATCAGCAACAACTTTTGAAAACAGTCCATACTGTAGTAACTTAAAGAATGTTTAATGTTATGATAAACAGAAGTAATTTCGGCAGCTGATGTTTTGTGGATGTTTTCCATTTCCAAATTAGAAGTGGAAGTTCCTGGTTTACTAAAATAGTCCGTTAGATTCTTTGCTGCACTCGCGTTCTCCATCTTTATATGAGAAGATCCATTTGAGTGTTTTTGGACATCATGTTGTCCGCCATGAGAAATGCCGAATTCTTTTTTGCATAGTCGACAGAAAGCTTTGTACTCATTTGATATTGACGCACATAACCCCTTATAATCACGTTCCCACTTGCAGTTATATTTTGTCAATCGATGCTTTCCTACCTTGCATTTCTTTGCAGATAATTTTAAATTACAACTGTCCGATCAGAACTTTCACTCGTACTTATCTTCATAATACTGCTTTAAATATGGGCTTAGTAAATAATACTAAAGAAACACACGAAAACAATTCTTTTTACTAATAGGAAGTTATATACCAAACATGCGATAAGTGAGACTTGTCTCTCAGCGCTGCTGTATGTGGGTATCGTTATATATCGGCTATTTTCGTACACAGTCCACAAAGACCGACAATGAATTCAGGGTGGCGCACTAGGTTCGCTATTGCCCCATTACCCACGATATTCAAAAATAGTTTTATAATATTAAGCTATCCCGAAACATCATATTTCGTCATAAGTGTTATTAAATGACAAAATATATTAGATTAATCACTTTATAACGCTTATAACAAAATTTTTGAATAATTCGTGAATTTAGCTGTCCCGTGCGGAACAATCTATTTTTGTTCGAAAAGCGGGACATGTGGCAACGCTCTGTAACAACACAGACTTGCACAGAGCAAATACAGTTGATACACATGAGTATTGATGACCACAAAAGGAAGCAGGCTATCACGGAAAATGTCTCTTATGCTTTCCAGCCCTGCGGAACCAACCACCATAACAATATATATATTCCTATACATGCAGTAAACCTATAATCGTTTGTCCTACATGCATACAGTTGGATATGTATACGTTTCTCCTATATACATACAATTGCATATATTGCCTATATTCGTTTGCCACACACACACACTATATGTATACATAGTTTCAACTACATACAAAAAAGTATAAAAAAAAATCTGGTTTGTAACACTCACACTACTTTCTCTTGCTGCAGTTTACAGAATTATTATTGCAGTTTACTTATAATTATTACTAAATGTTTACTTGTCTTCAATTTCATATCAATGGGAGAATATAAACTTAATAAAATGCCTTTTGGTGAGGAAGCCATATCTTCCCATACTCCTCCTCAACTTCTTCACATGAACTTTCTAGGCAAAAATGTTTCAAACAAAATTGATAGGTGATAGGTAACAGTATTCATAGTTAGTATACCAAATTGATAGGTGATAGGTAACAGTATTCATAGTTAGTATACCAAATTTAAAGAAATCCGCCGGTGTTTTTTATGGAAAAAACGCAGTAGTTAGTAAAAACACTTTCAGTCAACCGATTTTCTTCAAACTAAGAATTTTGGTAACATATTTAATTCTAATTTATATTATTTAGATGATAAAATTGTATATTAACGTGAAATAGCACTTTGTGAGTAAACATAAACCCACCCCTCCATTAAAAGCCGCCTTAAATGAATTTTTCCAGAGAAATGTACAGATAAAATTTGTAGCTCGTAATATATGTAATTGATGAACCGATTTTAAGAAAATCGCACAAAAAAAAACGTACAAAAAGAGTGTTCAGTAAAGTGGTACTTCCGGTTGAGGAATTTTGGCAGATAACTTACTGTCGGATCACATGGTGATACCTAAACGGAATATCAAGTTTGAACTTACTGAAAATATACACAGACCATTTTCTAAAAACAACTTTTCTGGACTCATTGTACCTCAAAACGTTTATTTCCGGGGAAATCTAGATATCGAAAATATGACACGATTACAATACTTCTTACTAGGAATAAGAGAAAGTAATTATTTAAAATAATCAATCAATCAATCAATTTTATTTGTTCAAACGTAGTTTATACAAATGGAGTTGGATATATATAATACATAAATATAAATAGGTTAAATATACAAAAATAAATTAATAAACTGGAAATAATTAATTAACTTAAAGAAAACTCTTGCGAACAAAATTATAGCTCATATTAAAATAAAATAAAATATAATTGGGTTTATATTAAACAGAGACATGTACAACTAGATCTCTCAAAGATAGAACATGTAAGAAATATTTATAAAAATTATTAACCTCTTTTATATTATTGAAAGTAAGTGCAGCAGGAAGGGGGGCTTCATACTCACCTAAATATAATTTTCTTAAATTTTCCAGCGCTTCACAAGTACAGACAATATGCTCTAAAGTTTCAAAATCTTTTTTACACATCTGACATATCGCTGCACAATCTATATTATAAAACTTTCTAGAAATAAAAAATCTGAGTAAACCATTCGCAGAGAGGCGAATCTGGCAGATAAATCTAATTTTACTAAAATTGATTCTAAATTTTAAATATTGCTGCACTTCCCCAAAATTAGTGATGGTTAGTGATGGTTAGTGATGTCGTATCTAAGATATGCTTTCTTACCAGCATTGACAGCCCTCCGCTTATACACCAGCAATTCCTTCCTAATCTTTCGAATTACTAGAGGAAAATCTTCCGTAACACTTATGTCAGTACCTCGTAATTTGTTTGTATTTCGCAGTATTTCTACTTTAGTTCTAAATGAAATTAATCTTATGACAACAGGACGACTTTTTCCTTGCTTTCCAATTCTTCTGACCCAATCTATCTCTTTTACTGAAATATCCAGTTGCAATTTTTCTTTAAATAATAACATTACGGAATTCTCTAACTGAGAATAATTTTCACTTTCAACTTCAGGGAAGTTATAGATAAGCAAATTCTTTTTCCTCCATTCTTCTGATAAAGAGAAACTACTATCAACCCTAGATTTTTTAAATTCCTCTTCTAACAATAAGACTCTTTTGTCAACTTTGATTAGTTCACCTTTTAAGTTCTGAACTGCCGCTTTCAATTCTAGTGCCATTTTCTCATTCGAAGTTTCTACTGATTTTTTAAAATCATCAAATTTGCTTTCCATACCACCTAATTTGCATAATATTTCAGAAAGCGTAGATTGAATACTTTTTTCATCCATCACAAATTTATATATTAGCTAGTTTAAATTAAATTTCAGATTCTAATTCTGCAACAGTATACTTTGATGTGCTCCACTTATCAATCACCTATTAAATGAATAGTATCTATAACTGTGCTGACCTTGAGAAGTCCTCCCACTATTCTACCTCATCGGTCCCTTCTCTTCTCTTCAACAAACTACAATTCTCTTAACTATTTCTCTCGAACTTTGAATCCAAATAACCACTTTTTCTCAATTTGCAATTAAATTCAAATTTTAATTCGTTATTTTCGCGCAGTTACACTAAAATTTTCTTCACTCAACTTCGCACTACACTCCCTACACCTTAAGTTAATAATATGGGAAAAAAACGGTACTAAAATCGCTCAAAAAACCATTAACACAAGTATTCAAATGCAGAGCTACACAGCACATGTGTTCACTACAAACGCTCAACTCCAACTCCATATACTATTTAAAATAAAATTTGTACCAGTATGAGTGTAGTTTATTTCAAGGAGCAACTTGTAACTTAAGTGTGCTTCAGTATGAAGATTAGGTTGCTGCTTGTCTGGGATCGTGTGTTACTTTCATTTAATGCTAACGGTTTCGGATTTCCCTACATTGTCTGAGTTCATCATGTTGTGTAGAGACGTTAATATTCACATATAAATTGTTGGTCACGCCTGATTTTTCTCAAAATACAGAAGCATGTAAAAATATGTTGTCACAAGACTTTCTCTTACTCCAATTTACATAGTTATGTACTCGTACATAGTCTGTAGTTTTTCGAACTCTAATGAATCTTCTTATTATAATTTATTTGTTTAATTACACTAATAATTAGTTCGTTCCTTTTTTTATGCTGCTACAACCAACTAGCTTTTCATTGAATTTGCTCATGCGTAGATTCCCACTTTAATACTTTGTAGACTGCGCCACATACATAACATTAAGGTCAACATAATGAATAGCTAACTCCAGGTCTAAGAAAACTCTTTTAACTGAATATTATGAATTCCTTGGAGAAATTTGTATGGGTGTTTAACATCAGTTTTATTTGCTTCCATTAGTATAAACGGCCGAATACAAAAGGCGGATCTTGCATTTCTGCCTAATTCCCTTTTGCTTTCTTTTGCAACAATGAAATGAAAATGCTGAGTTTTCTTTATAGCTCACATTAATTACATAGAGCAATAAATATAATATTAGAAATAACTTGATTTTTGCATTTTTTTATAAAAAATTTTTATTGCACAATTTGATAATTTATAAAATACCTACGAAGGCAAAATTAAAAAAAAAAAATCTAAACTAGTTTTTTCATAGAAATAATTAACCAATCACAGTGTAGAAGTGAAGGTGTCAAATGTGGGCGAGGTCAACTTGATAATTCTAAATTTCTGATTGGCCTCCTCTGACGAATCGAAACCTTTGTCTTCAAAAATGATCTTTAAGTGAAGGTCAAGCTGGTTTTCATAGAGGCTACTCTACTGTTGATCATTTGTTCACTCTTATTAATATTATCAATGTTAAACTTCTAAGAGAAGACGTCAAAGAGTATTTGCTTTTTGTGGACCTTAAGGCTGCCTACGTCAATATTGAAAGAAGCCCTTATTTATAAACTGAATAATTTCGGCTTTCCTCTAAAATGATTTCTATCTTGAAAGCTCTTTTTGTTTTTTTAAAGAGTCTGCTGTCAGAGGTGTTGACACAATCTGAGTTTTTGAAATCTCTAGTGGCGTAAGGAAGAGCTGCCTTCTAAGCCCCATCCTTTTCTCTTTATTCCTGTTGTTTAGAGATGTAGATGTTGATATCCAGCATGTTGTGTAGCAAATCTTCCATATCTTCTAGAAGGCGGTGTGTTGATAGACAAAACCAATGTCAAAATCCTCATGGGTGCTGAGATGTGGCCTGATTGAGACTACCGCCGGAGTATTCAAAGAAACATAAATTCTTAGTGGAACTAGTTGTAAATCTAGAGAAGTACAAGGTTATGGTTTTCAGAAATGGTAGGAGGGTTGTCTCGCCAGAGCTTGGTTCTATGGGCACCCCTATTATGTCGTAAATGAGTACAAGTACCTCGGTGTCAGGCTATTCCTCTTCTTTCTCTCACTATTCACTTACAGGAGAAAGCATCTATTGCTATATATAGGGGATTAAAGAATCTGGAGCAGCTTTATGTCTCAGAACCAGAACCCTCTTACAGCCATAAGCTGTTCTGCTCTGTTAGCCGCTCTACCAGCGTTATGACGATGTAGAAAAAGTTTTAACGCTTCTTCATTAAAAAACTTTTTGGACTTCCTGATATACCCTAACTTTGTATACAACTAGAGCAGCAGTCGGTTGCTGGAGAACTCTGTATTGAATCCAAATTATACTCTGTATTGAATATAGGTCTATAATATTCATATAAACAAGAAAAGCTGACTCGCATTCTACATATTGCAAACAGCATCTGGTATGGCTGCAAATTTTAAATGAATTCCTTTACAGCTCTTCTGTGATGTTCAAATCGTTTTTCGCATCTGTTACCTCCATGGTTCTCTTTGGGAGCCGTGAATCTGTCTTCTTGTGATCTCTTCCTACTCACTGCTATAATTTTCGTCAGCCTCAGAATAATTTCGTCCTGCCTAATTTTATGCGGCAACTGCATAAAATGTAGGTACTATGAGCTCGTCGGACATCTGGAGCACCTGGAATTTTTTTTTTCAAGATCTTTACAGTTGGGAATCCTTTTGCAGAATGTCTGTTATACTAAAGATAAACAAAGTGAAAGTATTTATTCAGCACATGGAAAGCGCTTTCTATAATTAGATTTACATTTTCTGTTGCTGTTTAGCTCGTTTCCATTGTGAATGCATGGCAGGGTTCTTTCTTCCTTTCCCTTTTTCGACTGGAATTATCCTCCCTTTCGTTGAAAGTATAGGACATAATTATCTACTTCCTGAATAAGTCTACGTAAAACATGCACAATAATGCGCAACATGCCAGAGTGTTGCATAATATTACAACATGGAGATAGTTCTGCCATCATTATCTCACAAAATAATTCAGTTTTTTTGATGGTAACTTTTTCTCTTAGCCTTATGTATAAAAAAAAAAAGGCAATTCCATGAGAAATGGACATACTCCCTACTGCAACTTATTTTTAACAGTCTAATAGTTCGTCACAGGAATACGGCGCTCTGCAGTTGTAAAACAGATCATTGGACTTACTTTTACACGTCAACCATAGTGGTGCATACTACATTCTGGAAAAGACTGTCAACTTTGTAACGTGAGTTATAAATAATTTGAACGTGAGTTACTCCGTTTTGCTAAAAACAATTTCTGTCCCCGATGAAGAATGGCACTATGCCATAATCTGATTTTATTAAAAATTGGACCTTCTGCATTTGGACGACTCATATATACAATAATGTTTATTCCCATTCATTCACTCCCCTAACTGACCATACTAACCTAACCTTCTCCCAGTACTCGATACTCCTTGAAGCGGCACAACTAAAATCGAAGCTAAAATGCTACGATTAGTTGTTTTAAATGCATCCATTCCAGACGTCATCCGCTTACCTAACGTTACTCCTACAACTAACCTCCTCCAAATATTCTATAGTAGGGTAGTTAGATATGTTCTGGCGCAAGGGCTAGGGATACTAGTCTTGGGGATTGCAAGAGCTGCTGCCATCATCCAAATCGATGACCTTAATTTAAGAACTGAACTCATCCAAATCAATGAGCTTAATTCAAAGATGACGTCATCATCCAATCTAATGATTTTAAATATTAATTATCATCCAAATCGATGACGATTAAATTATAAATATATAAATAAATTAAATTATAAATATAAATAAATTATAAATTAAATTATAAATATAAATAAATTATAAATTAAATTATAAATAAATAAATATAAATAAATTTTAAATTAAATAAATAAATTATAAATAATTAAATAAATCTGAAATAAAAAAGTTGTTTTACCTGGAATCGAACCTTAATTCTTGGACTAGAAAGACGGTAATGCAACCTACTAGACCAGGGGTCGGCAACCTTTTGAGTCGGAAGAGTCAAAAATTACAATTTACAAAATTTCAGTTTTTAAAGAGCCACAAAATTTTTTCTTGCCAACAGTAAATAGTACTCGCATAAATAAAGTTTTTTGATAAAAAAAACTGATCTATTTATTCATAAGAAAAAATATCTATTTATTCATATATAAGTAGCGTTTTTCACAACAAATTAGATAATACATATATATGGCATTATTAGATAATTACGAATTATTTAAGTAAAAAATTAAAACATTTACTTACAACACTAACTTGTACTTCAATAACAAACAATTGAGCAAACAAATTCAATGGGAGCGATGGCTTTGCATGGTTTTAGAAAGTTTGGATAAATTTGGCTCATAAGTTGTTGTTTTAAGTTTCAAATACGACTCTAAATTTTCATTTGTTAGTTGGCTTCTTACTTTACTTTTAATTATATTCATGCAAGAGAACGCTTGCTCGCACGAATATGTCGATCCGAAGATAATCAGCACTCCAAATGCCAACTTCTTCACGTCACTGTAGCAATCTGGAAGACTATTCCATGCGTCGAATATAAGTGCCTCAACTCGCGGCATTTCTTTTAAAGCTGTCCACTTTTGTTGCGTTACGTACATACATTTCTGGGCCTCCAACTCTTCCAACTTGCTTTCCAACTCTGTAAATTTTCCACTCCATAAAGCTTTACTTTTTAAATCGATCAATTGCATTTCTAGAGATCCAGTATCAATTCCAAATGGCTCAATGTGGATTTCGTTACTATTTGTGTTGAGAGGATTTACTATGAATGCTAGAGTGGTTTTGTTGGTTTTGAATTGCTCAAATCTGTCAGCAAATTCATCTTTAATTGTGCTGAAATAATCGTGTCAACAGTTGCACTGGTTTTATCGCGATATTGCTTTAGAAATTGAAAATGAAGTAATTTACCGCTCTGAATATCTTCTGCAAAAAGAATTAATTTTTCTTCAAAACAAACCAATTCTTCTACCAAAACATAGGTTGGGTTTCCCTTTCCTTGCCGTTTTAGATTCAGCTCATTTAGACTTCAAAAAAGTAGTTAGGTATCTTATTTGGAAAAAAATATGTATAATATGTATTTTAAAAATATAATACTTATTATGTTACCTACCTTTACTTCGGTTTTTTTTATTATTATTATTATATATATATATATGTACATACATAACTTTGAGAAGATAATTTGCTTCTACTCTTTTACTTGAAACAACAAACTATACGTCACAGCCAAAGCACTGGTGAAGACGCCAAATTGTCTTGCGTCGAAAGCGAATTAAAACCTACATAGAAACATCCGACGACGGCGTCATTCGAGAGCTTCCGATGGACTGACGACAGTGACGACGCGTGTCACGGGGGAGGGGTGCGGTGAAAAGCGAGTACAAGTGGCTGAGAGATAGAATCGGTGCCTAATCCTCGTTAATCGATTCAGAACGATTTTTAAATGTTTTATTTTTTATAAAATAAATAATATTTGCGTATGGAACTAAAGAGCCGCAGCTTCACATCCAAAGAGCCACATGTGGCTCGCGAGCCGCAGGTTGCCGACCCCTGCACTAGACCAAAGCGGGCACTTAGTTCATAGTAATAAATTATCATATACACACCTTGGGAGGAAAATAAAACAAGGTAGTTTAACATATCTTTTTATTATTTCACATTAGGCGATTATAGGGCATTTAACATATCTTTTAATAATTGACATTAATATAGGCAATTGAAATATCCACACAATAAACGTTATTAGCAAATAAGATTGATGTGGGTGGGGGAACAAAAAAATAAATAAGTTACAAAACAACATGATATAAATAGCAAACTATGTGGGGGTGAAAATAAAACAAATTGACATATTAATGTATTTATTAAACAACATCTTAAGACATAAAAATGTTAAAACAGTTAAATATAGTAAACTAATGGTGACAAGTAAAAATTGATGTATCCAAAGTACTAGCTTATTATATTTTTTAGGAGTTAGAATAAAAACTCATTAATATTTTTTTAATTTTTTTATTATCAATTTGTTACATTGACATTTTTTATGGTATAATGCATTGTTTGATTAATTAATACAAAAATATTTATAATGTATCATAAAAACATAAAATTATTTTTGGTCTAATATGTATATGCAAACGTTAATCCACATCAATATCCTGCACCAAAATGTCCCGATGTCCATAGGCCAGCGTGTTTATCCCATCAGGCAGGATGAATCTTTTATTGTCGGAGGCCGAAAGGCTTCGTCTGTTCATTAAGGTGGAGTAGACTTTCTGCCCTGCCGACCGAATCGATTTCATCATGCTTAACATCGAGACATCGTTAAATAGGACAGATTTATAATCAGCAAATCCAATTTTCTTGAGCGTAGATCTTTGCACACCTTTTGCACGCTTCTTTATATCCCCATCCACATCAATAGCATACATCTTCGGAAGCAATGCAACAACTTCGGTAATTATGCGCCCATCCACCTCATCCTTAAATTTCCCCAATACCTTTTTATTTTTAATAGAGAAATTCGGATGGCTTGGATGATATCCCGACGTGTCAAAATGATCTTCCATTTCCAGCATATCCTTAAAAATGTCGTCTGTGCTGATACGGTACAATAGGGAGTCCTATCCGTATATATTAAACGAAGCCGTTCTGGTCCATATTTTTGCAGCATAATGGAGTAATGAAATTTGAAAATTATATCCTTCGCGATCTCCAAAATTGAAAACCCGACGTACGGAACTTTGTTAAAGCATATCCTCGTTTTGGCCATCGTAACACCAACCAAATTCTCATCATATATATTAGCATCGATGAATGTTGGCTTTGGAATTAATTTCATTAATCTGCTATCATTAGTGACAAGCTCAAAGTTCATCCGTTTACGTACATTCTCCATAGTCTTCCCAAAGTTCGCATTATTATATAATTTGTACTGATTCTTCTCAAAATCGTTGGTAGCACGAGTCCTCATATCTGTGTTTAATTAATGTAAGGAAGAAGCCATGGCGATTGCTTAAATCCAAGGTCTCTACGAACCCGCACCAGCTGCAGCTCATAATCGAGGGCCTGTTTAAGAGCAATGTAATGAACGACGTATCTCTCCCGCCTGCCAAGATGAGGAATCAATTTTTTAATATTTCCCTCGCTGTTAGGGGGCACCATTGTTTCTGCAAGGAACGGGAGGTCGTAGTGAAGCGGATGAAGATGTTCCGGATATTCCAGATCCACTTCTAATATGTATCCAAAGTCTGAATCGTCAGGGATGTCTTGAACTTGAATCTCTTCCGGCTGTTCCACCCATTCAAAGCCCCCATAGGTAAAAACCTACTCTGAGCATCGCCATATAAGTTGTTTGCATCGTAATACATGATGAATACTGACTCTTGCGTTGGATCATAGGTTTGCATGTATTTATTATTGGCCTTGCAATACCGTAAGGAAGCCTGACAGATACCTCCTCTTATGCCACGTTCGACCATTAGAATCATATCATAATCAAGCAGAAGTTCTCATTTAACGCCTGTAAACCTCAACATAGCATCCCACGCCATACCAGGAGCAGTGAAATAATGCGCAGGATCGATTTTATGAGTACTCATTGTCACACGTCTAAAGTTTTCAAAGACATCAGCCAGCAACAAAACATCACTCTTTAAATAGATATCACTATATTCTCCCAACGTTGTACATTGAAACTCGTTCCACACCTTCACTGCATGGTTATAATCCTCTTCGACAATATGGCTGTCCGTCAAGGCGTTGTAGAATGCATCCATAGGTGGTAAATTTTCTTCATCCAATTTCTCCCAGGAACTGACATAGTCGTATGGGAAAACGCCTTTTCTTAATATAAGGGGCAGCTGCGTTTCAGTGAAATATTTTGCAGTTTCCAAAAAGAAGATTTTGGCAGGTAATTAACTAATTGGGCCAGACTCTCTGCCATGAATCTGAATGAATCCAAGAAGCGAAATTGAATACCGTTAATGTACTTTGCAAATGAAATAAACTTCTCTTCATTATGAGGTATTACATTAACTCTGCCTGGAAGTTTCCCCAATTCTTTAATAATAAAATGCGAATCGTACCCGCTGAGATTGTGAATGAATACTGGTACATAAGTTGGTTGCCGGCATCGCAAATTACACTTATTACATGCAGCGTCCCTATATTTGCCCGAAATATGACAATGATCCCGCACCTTATGGTTGGCTTCCCTGAATGTATGATTGCAGAGATAACAGGTCTCAGCCACCTTCCATTCTCTTTCTTCTAGTTCACTAATCACTATGTCCACATTTTTGTTTAACATCTTGCCAATGACTGTTGATAGATCGCTTAGATGACGTAAGAATTTTTCGGCGGCATTCTCTCCCCTATATAAAAATGGTTCTTTAAGCGCCCAAAGATGTTCTATTTCATCGGCAGGTTTTACATAGGCGCAGAAAGAAAGCGGCTCATGTTCCTGATAGTTCGTTGTAGATGATCGGGCGGGGGAAGGCGCACATGAATGTATAGGTTTTAAAATGCACTCAAAATCGGCATAAATCACAAAATTTGCTTTTAGCTGGCGTTCAACGTTTTTGAATTCAATAAAAGGTTCTTCAGTTGGGAGTTTAACAGCCGCCGGATTGTTATTGCCACAATATATCTTGTGTTCTTGCAGTTTATCCTCTGCTGATTTTCCATACCGCCCATCAAAGTGTGTAAAACAGCGTTTACACAACTGTATTGCACCCGTATATTTTGTTATTTGCCCGGAAACCAACCTATTTAAATGTTTAATAAAAATATAATGTTGTTTTTCTCCATCTTGCATGAGTAAAAGGTCCCGATGGTCTTGTTTTTCCTCATCAATCACCTTCAGCGGATAAACACTATTATCACCATCCAACCCGAATACATTTATTGATATATTGTTTACTTTTTCGAACTTTTTGATCTGGTGAAGAGGCGTGGGGAATGAAACGCACTCAAAATTATAAGGATGAATCAGCGTTTTATATTTACTAACACGTTGAGGGTCTTTATCCACAAATTTTGCTAATACAGCATATTTAAAACACTCCTCGTCGTAATTCTCTGGATTTATACAAGCCAAGAAGGCTAAGAAAGCAGCGATAGATTTAGGAAGTTTGATATATGTCGACCCTCCTAGCGGCTTGTACATATTTATTCGCAACCTTGCTCCATCAATTCCAACCAGCTTCCATCCACTCTTCTCTAACTGTGCCTCTTCCATTTCGTTTACTAATTTCTTGAATACATGGTCGAGAAACTCATCGATGTCTGTGTCCATATAAACGGCCTTATTCCGAGTTTTAAATGATCTATCAGTTTGTTCCCCGAGTGTATTCTCAAACAGGCATTCCACCACTATATTAATTTTTAGCGTGCGTTTCTCTTCTAATTGATGTTTAATGAGCTCATATAGGCGCCTTTTAATCGACAGCAGAAACGTAGATAGATCTTCAAATTCCGTTGATTGCAGAAAATATGACTTTATTCTCCCCCGACATGCTGATTCATATTCTTCAGATGCCTGTTTTAACAATTCCGCTTTAGTTGGTTCCACACAGGCCTTCTCAGCGTCTGAATCATCATATCGCGCTTTCTTTACAGGAGGCTGGTCAGTACAGGCTATTTCATGTCGCTCGCCGTTATATCTATTCAAAAAAGTCCGTTTACAGCCCTTATTTCTATAAGTAACTAGTGTAGTTATTATGTGTAACTATTTGCACTATTATAGTTTACAATACATTAATGCATCATTTCTAGTTATTTAAAACAAATGAAATATTTGCGTTATACACTGATGTATTTTTACAATACTTAAAAACATAACTTAACTGAAAAGTTTCAGAGTGTAACCGGTTAGAAGCAGTAATTCTGCTAGGTCCTACACTAGTTACTTATAGAAATACTACAGATGGAAAATATGGAGATATTGCACATATTTAATTGCTGGTTAGTTAAGAGAAATGTTAGACTTAGCTAGATTTTGGCTATAAAATAGATTACATTAGATAAGTTACAACATG
>JAAEAF010004194.1:0-92343 GCA_011037195.1 Triatoma infestans
AAAAATATCATATCAAGCATCATTTCAGAAAAAAAGCTTGCGCAAGAAATATAATGTAGAAAAAAAATAAATAAATATTTGAATTTTATTAATAAATATTAATATAATTAATATATTCATTTATTTCTAGTTTAAAAATTAAGTGTACGCTTTTTTTTTTAAGCATAATGTACATCTAAGTAATTTTTTCAGTTTTTTTTATTTTCTCCATAAAAACACCGACGAATTTTATTAAATTTGGTATACTTACTACAAAGTTTGTCGATTACAATTCTGAAAGCTGGAGTAAGAGAAAATTGTGTGAGTGTTTCACAACAAATTTTTTTGTTTTCTAATTAATAAAGTAACTAATTAAATTTAGTGTATTTGTAGTTATAAAAATGGCCACCAGATAACAACACCTACTAAGAAATCAATTTTATTTATGGTTGTATAGTTTGTCACTAGATGTCGCTACTTCCAAAGATTTTTTTATTACGCTAACCACTTCCCGTGCCTTCCTAAAGACGCATTTAAAAGTATTGAAAAATTTTTACATCACAGGATGGCGCTGTGATCGGGTGGCAATTTTTGGAACTACAGTTCTTTATATCTAGAAGCTTATGCTTTCTAGCGGCAATTATTTAAACTACTACAAATTCTAAATTAAGTAAGTGCTGTTACCTGGCGGTTAATTAAGAAACGTTAATTTTATTCGTTTTTAATTATTTTTTTTTTATTGCAACTAAAGTGTAAAGTTTGTATTTTTTTTGTTTGTTTTATAAGAATAGTCCTAATATTTAGTATAAACTTCAACTACACTCAACTGAAAAAAAAATTAATATTTGTTCCTTATCTCTATCTTTTTTTATGCCTTTTATTAATTATTCAATTATTGTTAAAGGAGGCTATTTGTGACTCTAAAATTAATTAAGTTATTTTCTGTCTTATTAAGTTACATGTATTTTTATTATATTTAATACCGATTTAAAATATTCTTCCAAAAAATTGTGAAGGGTGTTCTATCCTGAGACAAATTGTCCTGCAAATTGCCGTCACAAGCATTGCTACTGGATTGATAGAGAGCTTGCTATACCATATAATGCAATCTTATTTAGGTAAATAGAATAATCCTCATCTCCATTATTATTTATCTGTAATACATGTCCACTAACCGTTTATTTGCAAATGAATTATACAATAAAGGAATGAAGGGTGATTGTTATATACCAGATTTCTTTTTCCTAAATCGCGGCAATAGACTAAATAAATTTAGGGATGTCAAATCTAGACTATGAGGGAAAATGCAGACTTGTCGACAGAGCATCATTTTGATTAGGAACATTTTTTTTTTTTGGTACAAGCTTTATTTGAATCTTATTTTTCGCATTATTTGTTTGTCTCAAAAGTTTTATTTTCGGGACTTCATCAGTCATCAGTTATTTTAGTAGTACTTTAGAGAAAAGCACATTGCTATTGTTCCCCCAGAAAAATGTGGCAAATAGAAGTGTTAAGAATTTAGGTGTAGATAGTATTCAACGTTTAAAGAAAATCGTTGCAGCAAATTTCAAGAAAATCACGAAAAAGTGAAAAAAAAAATTCAGTAAATTCGCACTATCGGATGGATTTTGCCATCTGTGCAATCCAAAAAGTAAATTCTGGAAAATTGAATTAATTAACTGGTTTTGTTCTTACTTTGCAATGTTAGGCCTTTGCACTTCTATGGCTAGTTGCAGCGCTCGGTCTAGTGGTTACGTCGCCCAGAACAAAAAGACGAATTGCAGCCCCTTCATATATATACACTACCGATCAGAAGTTTGGGATCAGTAAAAAAATTTAATTATTTACTAAAATTCTTTAAAGAAAAACATTGTAATAAGAATTTTCCAGTAACGTGATTTATGCATATACCTTCCCCATTTAAATGGCACCTTTTAAAATAAATATTTTATTAACATAATATACCTCGAAGGATACCTTTATACACCCGGAGCCCTTCTGCGGTTGCCCAGGAGCCTCATTCACGCCTCTAGTAAGGAATGGCTAGAAGATTAGCATCTGCGATGGTGGGAAAGAACGCCAGGGCAGAGGCAGGCTAAATTCCTTGTTACAACATTTACCTACATTCACCAGGGATCTACTGAGTCATAGCCGAAGAGATATGATAATTGTGGGTCTAACTGGGTGTTGCAGGCGGCTGAATAGGCACATACACCATTTACTACAAGCAGACAACGCGTTATGCCGTTTCTGCGGACCGAGGAGGAAACCCCGGCACATGTCCTATGAGACGTGGCCCGCCCCCATCCAATCTAACATAATATACACTTTCCCTTTTTCTCAAAGATGAGATTGTTTCTCACAATTTATCTCTTGGGTTTGTTAATAATTCACAGAGAATAATTTTTTTCAAATTATTGATTCTGTTTATAGATTAGGATTTTTTATTCTATTTTACTTAATTGGGATTAGTTCACTCCTTGAGCTTCACGGTTTACGAGTATATTTTCACGGTAGGAGAACATCTTATAGTAACGTTGATTTTTCCTCTTTTGAATTAATACAAAATGGGCAAAGTTAAAGAACTGAGAGTTGCTACTAGAATGAACTTTACATAAAAAAGGAAAATCAGAACGAAAAATAACGGCTGAACTTAAAATTTCAAAAAATGGTGTTCACTGTGCTACCAAACGGTTTAAAAAATATGGTGATCATGAAAATTTACATCGCTCCGGGAGACCAAAATCACCAACCACAGGTCAGGAGAAGTTCATTATTTTATGAAATAAAAGAAACAGACGACTCACAGCTACAAAAATCAGAGGGGAAGTTATTAAAACAAGTTCGAGGCCAATATCTGTCTCAACTGTTCAAAGGTGACTTCGCCAAGCGAACTTAATACGAAGAGTTGCAACGCTGAAACCATTATTAAAGGGTGCAAACAAGAAGAAAAGTTCAGAGTGGGCTTGAAATACAAAGACTTCACAGTGAAAGGTTAGAGGAACCTTTCAGCTCAGAAAAACTACATCCACAATGCATAATACCCACCGTAATGCACAGAGAGGGCTATGAAATAGGTGATCTCGTCCGTATTGACGGGATAATGAAAAAAGGAAATTATAAAAGCATTTTAGAAAATCACGTCTTACCCTGCGGTCTGCGATTGATTGGGGATAAAATCATTATGCAACAAGACAGTGATCCTAAACATACTTCCAAATTATGTAGACAATACCTTAAGGAAACAGGAGATGAAAAATACGTGTTAATATGGTCTGGCCCTCGCAATCCCTGGTCTTGAACCCAATTGAAGTTTTGTGGGATGAGCCAGATGGAAAAGTTCGTATCAAGTGCCCTAATTCTCCAGATGCTGTGTGGCAGATACTGTACAGTGTGTGGAGTAATGTTGAATTCAAAACAATTCTTACAGGTATTACACAAATGGCTTTAGGAAGTTTTGGAGTTGCGGACTACTTAGAGGTAGGAAATACACGTTGACACCTCTTGATTTATAGATAACTGTTTTCCACACTGAGGTTATTCTAGTTTCTGTTGCATTTTTGATACGCGATCAAGCAACTTAAATTTAAGAGGGATTTGTATCTGCTCGGAAATCAGACCTTGAAAGCACTGAAGTCTTATGATTTCATCCCCAAACTGATGCTAGTATGTTCTCGTAGATTGTATCTTCCAAAGATATTCTTCTAAGTCTAAGGTGCTATGGGCGGGGAGGGGACAGTCAAAGCTCATTAGCTATCATGTGGTCAACCATTACATCTTTCAGTGACTTTCACTGTACTGTCTCATGCATCAGTTGTATATCCTTATTGCTCTTTATGGTTTAAAGAGACATCTCTACTTAATAACAGGCCTCATACATATCGCTGTGGTAGATTTTGTGAGATAAAGGAAAAATCTTTCTATGCCATCTGGCTAGGGCTGTGAGAATAGTTTCAGGGTTTTTGGTCGGAACAGGACATCTGTGGAAGATTTTACCCTATTTCCGCTTAAGATGATTGTTATATTTGTTCGAAATGCGCTGAATTTTAAGATAGATTAGACCAAGGTGAGCGTTTTTGTCTTACATCCGGCTTATTGCTTTTTTGTAGGCTTGCTATAAGGCTTTAGTTAGCTAGGGGTTGGTCTCTCTTTACACAGGATTATTAACAATAATAATAATCATCATCATCTATTCAATGCACTAGAATAATCTGTGCTTGTGATCGATCATTTCTGTCCAGCAAAATCGAATGTTTATTTTTTTTTTTTTTTTTAATTTCCTAGCATGAAAATGGATTTTTTTTTTTTTTTTTAATGTTTCAATAAATTAAATGATGCTAATGATTAACACAATGTATTCACATTTTTTTTTATGATACAATAACACATAAAAGATATACAATTAGTTTTTTTTTTTTTCAGTCTTACAGTATGTTGTAGATTTACACTTCAGATAAACCATCAATTCTGCTGCAATTTACAAGCTCCTATTATATTTCCAACCACCTCTGGAAAAACCTATAATATTGTTTCTTACAACCACTTGGACAAAAATCAATTTCGTCCTGGGCTTCAATTTTTATTTTTCACAATAAAACCATAATGAATGTATTAAAATATTAATAGCACACGTCTATTTTTTGTTAACATTACTTTTTATTTTTTTTATTTTTATTTTACCTACTATAGAATATTGCTAAATATAATTTAATTAATCTGTCTAAAATTATAAATGTTCTACACACTATAACAATATTTGTGTTAAAAAATAATAGTAAATAGTTTGTAGTATAAAAATCATTTTGAACACATATAGAATTGAGCTTTGTTAAATATTGTATTTAATTACATAGAGATAATGGATAACATAAAATATATGATACATAATAGTGAAGGTTTTTTATAAAATATGAGAGTTATATTATATTATATAATATATAGAATGTTTACGGATGAAAAATCATTCAGTTGAGAAAAATTCACTTTTTTTACAGCGAGTAATTTAGAAAAAAAAAAAAAATCAATGAAATTATGGCATAGAGAAAAATAACTGAATCCTACTGAATCCTTTTTTCATTATCTTTTTGTTTTTATGGCATATTAATAAATTTGGAAGGATCTCATGGCAGACTGTTTTCAGTACCGAAACTTGAGTCGATTTCTGATGATAATGAATAAATAGTAATGTAATTTTGTTTACAAGAATGAATAAAAAATTAAATTATAATAATGACATTAAAAAAAAAAAGAGGCTAAATTATAAAGAATTTGATAGTAATCTGAAAGTTATTACAACATTGAACAAGAAATACAAAATTATGGTCTTATTTTTAGTTACTAAGCATATCAAACATTTAAAAACACTTATTTATACAATGAACGCAATAAAATATATACAATATTTTTTGATGAAATTAAAAATTAAAAAAACATCCATAAAAAATAAAATAATTTTTTTTTTTTGGAAAATATAATTTAAAAAGTATACTTACTCATTTTATCTTCTTTTTTTTTTTTTTAAATTTTATAAAACAAAAGAAATGACAAATTTATTAGGTATTAAAATAATATTTGTATAAATAAATGTAACTAACAATTATTTATGAAATGGTAACTAATTTTAAACTATAATTTCTTTTAAATTTACATTAATGAATTGATTTACACAATATATTTGTGTATTTAATTTTTTTTTTTTTTCTCTCCTTAAATTTTTACTGTACACGATTAATTCAAATTTACATAAGTGCAAATATACATTTATTTAAATACATACATTTTTGAAAACTAGAAAGTCCATATTTGTTTTTAATTTCTTCAGTTTTTTTTTTTTCTTTTTCTTCTTTTTTACATAAAAAGGGGAGGTAAAGCAATATTAAGATCTATTTTTTTTTTTTTAGAATATATTTACAATTTGTGAAGCTGTGTAAAATTTATTATAAAACATTATTTTTATTTCAAAAACATTATTTTTATTTACATACTCAAGACAAAACTTGGTGAAACTAAAGAGGTAGATTTCTTTTTTCTATTAAGGCTTCTCTCACACGAAGGTTATAAATTTTAAAATACATAGATATAGTAGGCAATAACTGCCTACTCTGATTATTATTATTATTGTTATCATTATTATTAACTTCTTTTGTAGATTATATTCTTGTGCGCTCTGCTGTTTCAGAATACGTTTTTTTTATTTATTTATTTATAAATTTCCGATCTTAAAGTTCTAGTCGTTCGGCATTTGATGCGGAATGAAACCAAAAAAAACTATTAGGCATATCTATTAAGATAGCGTATGATGAAGATTCAGGGAGTTTCAAAGGGAGGTGGTAAATGCTAGAATAGATTTATTTTGTCATGGAAGAATGGTAAATTCATGGGAACATAATAAAGGAGCATGTGGAAGATCCAAGGAGTTCGGGGGAAGGAAGGATTCAAAGAATGTGTTTAATGATGGAATGCGAGATTATATACATATATATCTTAATGTTGAGTATAGCAGGTAAAATGGATGTGAATATTCAACAAATATATTTTAAAGAACAAATCATTTAACTTACATTTAATGTTTTTTATTACTCCAGATTCCCAGAAAGACTCCCATAGATTTCATCAAACGACTATGATGAAAATGCGGTGGTTAAAGAAGAGATCAAAAATTGATTATAAAAAAAAAGAAAAAAAAAGAAAGATGGTTAGGATACTGATAAAATTTGGAAGAATTCCACTAGGTAGTAATTACGATGGAAAGAACAGAATGCCGAATTCCAACGCAAGCCGGATTAAGTAACCTTTTTCATGCTTCTTATTTAAAATGTCTAAAAGCGGTTGGTTATAAAAGGTATGGGCACATTATTTCATCAAGGATATGCGGACATTTTAGTAGGTCAGAGTGTAATTGAAAAAAAAAAAATGATTTAGGACATGGAAGAAGCAGCAGCATAAATTATGGAAACAATAATGAATATTAAGTATCTTTGAATAATTATCTAATTAATGTTTTTGAAAAGAAAATAATGAAGAGAATCTATAGACTTAGTAAAAACTGTTATTGAATCTATCGAATTAGCAAGCTTTACGGCCATTAAAAGCAACTATCCATCAATGTATGAACTAGGAAAAATAAGCTAAGAAAGGCAGGGGATAGAAGGAAAATGCGTTATGATCATCCCCAAAAGTTTAATACAGTAGGAGCCCATTGGAAAGGTGCCATGGCACTGACAAAGAGTAGGTTTGTTGGATCAGATGTTTCAAGCTCAAAGAAGAATTAGATGTTGTTGAAGGACCTTGGTGAAGACCAAGACTTGTTTAGTGGTAAGCTCCGATTATGGAATATTTATTTACTAGAATAGCATTTTTTTTGATTACCAAAAAGGCAATCGAATATATCGCGAAACATCAATTGTAAAATTAAAAACGTATAGTAATTGTATCTTCTATAACAATATAATAATTAATTTCAATATTCATTTGTCGCCATAGACAAAGATATATTTATGCAACAGCTTACTCTAGCTTATCTGAATATAGTATTAGGAAAAATAATACAACGATTAATGTTTCCGGCTCTGTTGAAGTTAACCAAAATACTATTATTTCTTCGTTACCGTTTGTTAAATGTGTACATCCTAGTGTGAAAGAGGCCTCTAATGAATTAAAACATCAATAATTTTTCAATTAAAAGCAGCTTTTGTTAGTTGTATAAAATTGAAAATTTGTTACATTTGTGCGATAAGCATATTTATATACATTTTTTTTTTTCTTAGAAAAATGTTTTCAGATATTAATTTATGTTTGCAAAAACCAAAATCTGAATTCTATTATTATTTTGTAAATCATTTTATATACAATTTCTAATTTTTTTTTAAAAAATAATTTCATATATTTAAATTAATAGACCATTCCTCCATAAACCTGTACAAAGCGATATATATATATATTTTTTTTTAATGTAATAATAATAATAATAATAATAAACATATTCTCGCTATACAGTCTGTTCTCTTTATTTCAGCCTTTCTTAAGAGCACATAAATACACTGAGTTTCAATTAGATTCAGTCTGACAAAAAAGTCTTCATTTTTGAAAAAAGAAAGTAGGCTTTTAAAAAGTTTGTTTGTTTAAAAAAAAAAAAAATCAATATTATTTTCGTTATTATTGTATTTTTTAAAAATTAACTGATCTCAACGCTGGTCAACAATTTACATTAGGTAATTTTATTTTTAATTTGACTATGTTCAATTGCAGGCATTCTTTAAAATAAGATTTCTATATAGAAGATGAATAAAATGTTTTAACTATTTAACAAAACAGAAAAAAAAAAAAAAAAAAAAAAAAATCCTTTTATACAAATTGCAAAATTTAATGAAACAATATTTATATGAATTAATATTTGTCTTTGCAAACAATTTCCAAAAATTCAATTAAAAATGTCATGCCAATAAAACTCTACATACATTATCTACATAAATTTTTATAATCATCACAGTAATAAAAGTGCAAAATTTCACACTAATAAATTGCTATTACTAAAACATTACTAATCAATTTAATAATTGATATTGAATAACATTATTTATAATAAAACTATAAAATATATTAATTTAACTGAATTTTCTTTAATAAAATATGAAACATCTCGATTTAAAGGTAATTAATGAACTAACTTTTTTTTTTTTTTAATCTGTTTTCCTTTACAATTTTTCTAAACATAATTCTAAAATAGGAAACAGACGACCAAAACGATCATCTGTATTTGACAATAATTTTTATTTTTCTTAAATATTATATTTAAAAATCATTTACATTACATTGGATTATCTTCTATCTCACATAGAATGTACATTTCTTTACATGTTTTTTTTTGTTTTGTTTTGTTTCAATCTTAAATATCACTCACATTCAATTGTTCACGATCCTGTTGAAGAGTTTTCAGCATCTGTTGCTGTTTTTTATGCTCAGCCTGCAAATAAATGAAATTTCTTGTTAAATATGCAAAACATGTATGTATTCATGTGAAACACATGAACTCTGTTGGGCTTAGAATATATATCTAATTACATAATGCCGGTTTTGATATAATCAGGTGAAATACATTTCAGTCATTGAAGAAAACAAAAAAAATCTGGTGTGAAACAAAACTTTGTCTTACTGAAAACTTTCTCTTACTCGAGTTTTCAAAATTGTATTGACAATCTTTATTATTAGTATACAAAATTTAGTGAAATTCCTCTGCGTTATTATGGAGAAAAATCGCAATAACTGAAAAAACTGTGTTCTTCAGTAAAAGGTAGAATTGTATAATCAACTATGATAGCACTTTAGAGAAAAACATGACCCCAACCCTCCACCAAAAGTGCCCTTAAATGAATTTTTCCAGAGAAATGTTTGAAATAAAAGTTGTAGCTCTTTATATGTGTCGTTGATATACCAAGTTCGAAGAAAAATCGTCGAAACCATTTTTGAGAAAATTACAAGAAAGTAAAAAAAAAAAATACCAGAAAATGGAAAAATACCATTTTTGTAAAAACGCATTTCCTGTCATCCGATTTTACTCAAACACGGAATTTCAACAACACATTTAATTGCAATTAATATTTAGCTGATAGAATTGTATAGTAAACTGAAATAGCACTTTAGAGGACAACCCACCATCGTCCTCCCCTAAAATGGCCCTTAAAATGCATTTTCCCAGAGAAATGTTTCAAATAAAAATTGTGGATCTTTGTATGTATAGTTGATAGATAATGTTTAATGAAAATCGTTGGAGCTATTTTCGAGAAAATTGCAAAAAAGTGGACAAAAAAACCATTCAGTAAAATGGTACTTCCGATCGAGGAATTTTGACCACTGACGTCCTGTCGGATTCCATGGTGATACCTAAACGGGAATATCAAGTTTGAACTTTCTGCATGTTTCGTTTTTTGAGCTATGTTGTTCACATACATACACAGACCATATGCTAAAAACCAATTTTTTGGACTCAGGGGACCTCTGAAAAACGGACATTTCCGATGGCAACTCGATATCGAAAATTTGACAAGATTACAATACTTCCTCTTACTAGGAGTAAGAGAAAGTAAAAAGATAAGAAAAAGAAGAATTTTTCATGTTCGTTTGTTACTCCATTACTCTTAGTGAGAAGAACTCCAGGTTCCATTAAGGATTTATATTAATTAGAGAGAGAGAGATTGATCTAATTTCCTATAAAAGCGAGAGAATTTATTAAAAAAAAAAAAAATCTGGTGTGAAACACCCCATACAACATTCTCTTACTGTAATCCTACAATTCTGCAAATTTTCTTCAATCTTGGCATTTGTCTAAATGTTTGGTTGCCTTAATATAGGTGGTGGTGGTGGAATGGTGCACTATTTGGCAAAACAAAAAGAAAAGAAAAACGAGGAGAGACCGAACTTGAGACAACAATTTTATAGGCCAAGCAGCGTCTCATAAAACTCCCAACATTACTGACATCAGAGTTAAGAGTAGTCTAAATTTGTATTGGATTTGTATTTGTAAACTTAGTATATAAATTTTTATAGAAATTATGAACAAAAAACTGTATATCGCAATTCCGGTTGTCGGAGTTTTACCAAGCCTTCATATTTGGATCCTCTTGTTATAATTAAACGGAATATTACAATCCACTTTCACAAATAATTATTCCGATAAAAACAGATTTTTCTGTTCTTAACGGACTTCTAAGCAGCATACAAACTACAAAATGGGAATCTATCGAAGTTTATCCAACAGATTTTTATTTGATATAAAATCGATTTTCAAGCTTAAAACATGCTTAAACAAGACTTAAAACTTGCTATAGCAATTGAAAATGACAAACAATTTGAAAAACAGAACTTTGAATTTGGATTTTGGAAAAAATTATTAGAATTTCGAATTAGTGAATTTAATTCAGGAAGTTAAAACTATAGAATTCTCTGCGAACTATAGAATAGTCAACAGTTTAAAAAAAAATAAATCAATAAATAAGCAAACATCACTCTTAAATTACCCAGAGTTTATCAAATAATAATTGACCAAAATCATTTAGAAATTATTTTAATAATATTAAATTACCCTTAGGTGGGTGAATTCTGAGCGGTATATGTGGCTTTCAGTGTTGGTTATTGGAACAGAAGTTAGATCATTTTCAATAGCAAAAATTTGCCTTTCTTGTCTTTGAATGCTATTTTCCAATTGTATCTGCCCTCTAATAACTTTTTCCTCAACATCGCTTTCCCACAGCCCTGGCTGTAAAATAGTAAAAATAATAATTAATTGACACTTTTAAAACATTGAAAAATCTAAGGGAAGAATTTTTCCTAAGTTTAAAATCCATGAAATAGATAATACATAAGCTGTCAGCAAACAAATTGTAAAAAAGACAAGAAGACCGTACTCTTCATGTCATTCCTGGAGTAATTTCATTTGAGGCCTATAACTTGCTTTTATTGGACCTGTACTCTACAATCTAGAGAGAACGTCAGGGGGGGATTAGTGTTTTTATATGTAATAAGTGTTTTGTGTTTCTGGAAAATTATTATATTTAGTGGTAGGTAAAAAATAGTTTTCTTTTTGGTAGGAATAAATATTCATGGTACAATAACTTTACAGAATACAAACTTTTTTCCTACATCTTGATCTTCAACATTTTAATTTCGTAATTTATCCTTCAATAGTTATGTTAAAATAATACATTATCAACTGGCGAACTAAATCTGATAAACAAACGGCCGGAAGTTGAAAAACGTTTCCAACGAATATTTTCTATCCGTACGGGACTCCAAGAAAACTTCCAAAATATATATTCATTTCCCGAATTAAAATTGAAATTTCCCGATTTCCCGAATATGGACTATTTTTGACCGACATGAAAATGTTACTTTAAGAAAAATATACAAGAAACAGAATTGATAAGCTTCGCAACATTTAAATTTAAAAAATGCGCTAACTTTTACCTCTTGGAATAAAATAATTCATTATTTATTAATAGTAATAAATTAAAATATTATTTTACAATTCATTAATTTAAATTAAAATTCACTAAAATTTAAAACTGGACAGACGAGAGGTTTAATTATTATTAATAATAATAATATGTTATTTTTAATTATATCGTAACACTTTCTTAGTATCTATTCTCAAAAGGATTCCACTTTTGGGAATAGATACTATAATAATGTTAGTATCTAAATCTTATATATGAAATCTTTAATATGAAATAACTTACGTCAATAGGGACCTCAAGTTCTACATGAAGTGATCTCACATCAACGGAAGAGCCATCCGTGCCAGCTAAAAATATAGAAATTAATAATAAATAATACAATCCAAAATTAATTTGCAAATAAAGCAATATTTATACTTGAACCAAGTTCAGTTTAAACAATATATCAATGAAATTAAGATAAAGTAAGCTTGGCAATTTTCAAAAAAAAAAAAAAAAACTTTTAGGCGAGATCTAAATGATCGTACATCACAATGCAATAATTTTCTAATTATTACATCACACTTTATACGATCAGTAATATTTACTAATTTAAAAATAAAACAATTTAAAATGAAGTATAATTCACAACGTTAAAACTAACTAATCTCTATAAAAAAAAATTGTTTGGACTATTTTATAGAAAAAATTAAATTAAAATAACGTATCAGAATATCTGATAAAATCACGTAAATATTTTAATAATGGAGTTGAAACTATACAGCTTCAAATATTTTGACCAAAGGCGGGAGAGTGCAGCATGTTTTTCATTATGGATTATGAACCAATCCAAATAGGAATTATTACTACATGAAATGCATATTTGAATTTAGATGAATTAATATGAAAAATTATATCAAAAGCCACATTTTTTTTATATTTTATATACTTTTTTTAATAACTAGTTTGTATTTTCATAAAAGGCAAAATATATATCTATCTGAGTAAAATAATACACTAATAGATATATATCTAAATAACTAAAGTTGCTTAATGATTCAACCATTATTAGAATAATATTTTTACATTCTCTCACTCCTAGTTAAGAGGAAGTATTACGATCGTGTCAAATTTTCGAAACTTAGTTTTTTCACCGGAAATACATTTTTTGAAAGTAAGAAAAAAATATTTTTAACGAAATGGTCTATGTGTACGAACAAAATGAAAAATCGAAGGAAGTTCAAACTTGGTATTCCCTTTAGATACTACCACCGCCCGCATCAGGCACGAAGGTTTCGGGCAAAATCCGTAACAGGAAAGTGTGACCTGACTGAATTTTTTGTTTTGTTTTCGCGATTTTCCAAAACAGCTACTACGATTTTTCATTAAACTTTTTATACTACCTACATATATAATTATCTATAACTTTTATTTGAAACATTTTCCAGGAAAAATTGATTTTGGTGGAGGATTTTTTGGACCTCTCGGTTAGGTTTAAATTTAAACTGCCGCAGCATAGCACTGCGGTCTCCGGACAGTGTTCTGACCTTAAAGATGTTTGGATCGTCGGAAGAGATAGAAACAAACTTGTAGTACAAGTAGAATTAAATCAATATTAATTTTAAATAGTAAGGACTTAATTCAGAGATATATAAGAAAGAGACGAGAACGGTGATAAGAGAGGCGTAATAAGGGCGGTGGTGCGAGAGACATGGAAAGAGTGATGGTGTCAGCTGGTTGGTTCGTGACTGGATTGTCTACTGGTGATGTGAGCTGCTGAATTCATGACAGACTTCTGTACTGGTGTTAACTGTCGACTTCTCCTTGAGTTAACACCTGACTTTTCTGATAGGGATGTAGTGACAGCAGCTTATCGAAAGAGATGAAAGATATGAAAGGGAACTATCGATATCGTAAATGACTGTCATCCCCAAGGCAACACCAGCCCATAACCGGGCAGTGGCAGTGAGCTATAGAGGCTCCTAGTAAGGAAAAGCACAGCACTAGGGACCTACGCGTACGAGTCCAGCACGCTACTATAAGCTAATCCCATTCCATATTAATACATTCACTACAGAATTATTACATTCGTATATATATATAAAACCATTTCATTAATCAAATAAAAACTACCATGAACAGAAGAATCTGTTAACAGATAATCATTTGAGAAAAGGTAATTTCTATTGTATTGCGACTGAGATGGAACATGCTCCTGACATGAAGATGGCTGTAATCCTGGTTCTTCTCTGGCAACTGTTCGTATCACAGAAGTCTCTTCCGGTCTTATCCTTTTTAAAACTGATACTTTTTCTTCATTCACACCTCTTTTACTCTTATCCTTAGAACGAGGCAATGGAGTAATGACTGATGGACGGTTATAGATTGGTCCTTTTTTTAAACATGGCACTGACACTACTCCAATCTGCAAAGGCAAAAGATGTAAAAATTAGTAAACGAAAAAGAAACGCCAACTATTTTTTGTGGTATCTATCTTTACGGTATGGATACACTAACTAATTCATAATGAATACACATCTAATTAAAATTCTTACAATTATAATTTATAAAGTTGCTTTAAGTGATATTTTATATTTATAAAATTATAAGTAGTTTAATCGCTCTTAATATCATATAAATGATAAAACATACATTAACATATCAGTGAGAGCTAGAGTGAGGTCGCAGCCTCCAGATCCATTTAAAATAAAAGTGAGAAGTATCTGTTGGTTGGCTGATCGGCCGAAGGGTATCATAAGAAAACACCAAAAATTTTTTTCTTTCAAGTGTTTTTTATTAGTAACCCGACGTTTCGACAAACATTGGGTAGTAAACTGTAGTAGTAGTAATTAAACATGTAATGATAGAACATACAAATTTTTCAATCTAAGATAGCCCCTGAAGAAGACAAACAATGTTTGTCGAAACGTCGGGTTACTAATAAAAAACACTTGAAAGAAAAAAATGTTTGGTGTTTTCTTATGATACCCTTCGGCCGATCAGCCAACCAACAGATACTTCTCATCAATTCTAACGGCCAACAATTGCTACAATTTGATAAAATAAAAGTAACGAATTATATAGTTATTTTCGACAAAATCGCGAAAAACTAAAAAAAATAAGTAGAAACAAAACAATGATGTCGAACCCTAATTAAACTTGTCCGATCCAAATGCTGCTATAATTATTAGGTAAAAAATCTGGTGTGAAACACACATCTTTCTCTCACTCCTGTTGTTTCAAATAAAAATGTAGGTATTTATGCATATAGATAGTATACGAAATTTACAGAAAAACTGAAAAAAAATGTTTAGTAAAGTCCCATTTCTAGTTGTTAGATATTTCTCGAAACTTCATGTCAGATGCAGACATGAAGCGGATTCTGATTGATGGATTTTTAACTAAAATAATCGTGTCAAATGCCGTGATAGTACCAAAATGGAATATCAAATTTGAGCCTATCGCGATTTCTCCTTTTTGAGATATTCTGTTCACACATACGCACCTTCCTCAAAATATGTATTGCCGGTAAAAACACAATTTCAAAATCTGGCATGGGCGCAGTACTACTTCCTCTCATTGGGATTGAGAATAGGTAAAAATGTTTTTAGCGAATGATCTGCATATGTGAGAACAAAATATCATAAAAAAGAAAAATTGCTGGACGCTCAAACAGACGGTATTCCGAGTAGGTCTACCACCGTCGCATCTGACACGAGGTTTCGGCCAAAATCCATTAAATGGAAGTGACTTACTGAACGATTTTTTTTTCTTCAGTTTTTCGCGATCTTCTCGAAAACAGCTCCAACGATTTTCTTTAAACTTCAAAATTATCTATCCCCCACGTAAGTTTCTATCACTTTCATATGAAACATTTTCTCGGGAAAATTGATTTTTTGGAGGGGTCTGCAATGCTGGATAATATCCGGTATCGGATTTTCATCCATCGTCAGAGCAAATTCACCAAGTTCTGTGTAGAGAGTTCATTTCAACCAAATGTTTCTGTAGTTCACACTTGTTGGTTGTATGTATGTATGTGGGAACTGGGAAGGTTATGTTACTATGTGTGTGTGTTTCATGACAAAGTGGAATTATTAAAAATCGTGATTAGACATTAGAAAATAGTGTATAATAAATAGCATGTTTTGAAGAATACTTTATAACTAAATTTTTAATAGTGTTGTTAAGCGTGCTCAGTGTTTTATCAAGTCATTTTTATTAGGAGAGGGGGGGGGGATAAGTTATTCTTTCCCGATTAAAATACAGATTATTTGCATGATATTTTTAAATCTCCTACAATGTCCTATTAAAAATACCTTTACAAAATGCCACCACCACATCTCTCTCAACATATTCTTAATGTAATTTAAATATAAATTAATATCATTTAAAATAAGCATGATAAAAATAATCACGCATACATATGATTCCCTTTATTATTTATTTTAATATCATCTCCAATTTGCTGTTTGCAGCCAACCTACTTACATATTCTCTTGTATTAACCCTGCTTCTATTTCAAATTTGTTTGCTACTTCAACGAGGTTTTCACTGTCCATAAAATCTGCATGATCTTTCCTTGAAATTTATCTTTTCTTATTAGTACAGTTTACTCCTGAAATAACTTATCCCCCCCCCCATAATAAAAATGACTTGATAAAACACTAAGAACGCTTAACAACACTATTAAAAATTTAGTTTTAAAGTATTCTTCAAAACATGCTATTTATTATACACTATTTTCTAATGTCTAATCACGATTTATAATAATTCCACTTTGTCATGAAACACACACACGTAGTAACATAACCTTATAACCTTCCCACATATATGCAACCAACAAGTGTGAGCCTACAGAAACATTTGGTTGAAGTGAACTCTCTACATGAACTTGGTGAATTTGCTCTGACGATGGATGAAAATCCTAAACCGGTCAGGAACAAAACTAATGTGCATGCTACGACGGATAAAATACCGGATATTAAACTTTCCTCTAATAATGTATGGTTGTAACACATATATATATATTAGTAAACATTAGGGATGAATTCCAAATATGAAAAAAATTGGTTAACCGGAAGTTTGACCTTAGAGAATAGGTTTTTTTAGTTTTTTTTTTTTAACAATAAACTTGCAATGCTAACTGCACAGATATAAATCTATCACTTTTATTTGTATCATTTTTGTGAAAAAAATTGATTTATGGTAGTCCTGCGGAATTTATGACGTTAAATTGCAAATATTATTTGGTTTTTCAATGTTGGACCTGTTTACTGCACCATAATATAATTACACTTCATCTACCTGCCTAGGTAAATACTTCCCCCCCTCTACCTTTATATTTAATGGTTAATTAAACGTAAATGAACCTTATAAGAGCCAATCTTTATTGTTATAATTCTCCTTACAATTCATGGTGGTCCACCATGAAATAGCCCGGTAGTAAGGTGACTCAGTTTAAAACAGCCAATAAACAACATTATAAAGAAAAATAAGAATAATAGAACTAAAATAAAAATTTCAACACTACGAGGAACTTAACAATACACTAATGAGGCAAACTCAGACTCTTTTAAATAACTGTACAACATTTAAGACAACAACAATATATGGTTGGCACTTATAAAATTAGAACGAAGCCTCAGTATGTCAAATAAAATGAAAAATAAGGTTGGTAAAAATCAAAGTAATTTTATAACAACAAATAGATTATTCCCTATGAAAATGGCACGTGGAGTGCAGAAACGTTGGGAATTGTAACAATATAAGGTTCATTTACGTTTTAATTAACCATTACAACAAGTATAAAACAGCTATAATAGTAACCATAATTAAAAAGGATTTATATTTAATGTAAGAAGAAATGATTAAAATCTGAAGTTTGAAGAAAATTTGCCATTTTATACATAATCGTATTGCCTACAGTAAAAGAAAGTCTTATAGATGTTTAATACCATATTTTTTCTTCAAACTGAACTCCATAACTTATATTCGAGAATCTAAACCTTTTAATTTTTTTTTTTTTTTTTTTTGGAAATGAACTTTAGAGATGGGCAACCAGAAAATCAAGAACAGAACGAATCAGAAACATTGAGCTGTGCAGAAATTATTGTGTTCAGATGATGGATGCAGAAAGAACATTGTGGAGGGGATAGAAGAAGTCGCTATGGTGTGTGATACATGTTGAGGTTCAATGATAAAGCGCTTCTTTAGGATGCATTACATTGAGAATCAAGCAAAGAAAGGAAGGGAAAAATCCACGGACTCGAGGACGGGAATCAGAAGAGTACTGATGAACGACAGATGTTAAGCAATGAAGGTAATTTGACAGAGGATTCAGAAGGCTTTTATTGAACATGCCATTTTTGGTGAGGAAAACCTAATGAGAATATTCCTAATAAAAGAACAAATATTTAAATACCCTGCTGCTTTGTATGGTCACAGGGGGCATATTTTTGGACTCCTTGGCAATTTTGGCGAACTGCTGGTTTGGTACTGAGCTTTCTGGAGAAACTTGTAACTCAGTTGTCGGCACTTCAGTTAATAACTGTTCAATAGCAGTTCTTAGTTCATTAGGGTCGTCTACTTTTAATGGACGAATACTCGGAGTTGGACTGCTATCCTGAAAAATGAGTAAAAATAATATATTTTAGTCAATTCTTGAAGCGAACTATTTAATAAAAAGATTAGAAAGATAGCATGCTGTCAAATTTGAATTTGTACTAGCAGCACCTTAACGTAGTGACGTAATGTAATGACTTTTCAAATTCAAAGGCGTTATTTGATTTGTGGTAATTGTGATAATGGTTAACATAACATACAGCTTATTTTCAATAATATATTCTAAGTACAAAAATAAAGTAATGCCTATTTTTCAGTTAAGCTTTAAATTCAGGTACCAATCAGGGTCAGTGATAAAAGGCAGACAGTAATCTTACTTTATTAATAAATCAAGCATACTTTATTTTAACAAAAAATAAAATCAATGGCTAAGACTGGCAATCGAACCAATATCACTAACACATAGCGTGTGCTTGGCGGCCCACATTCTAACCACTAAGTTATCTAACATAGTATAAATAATACATAATTTAAGAAATATATGTATACTGTTAACTAGATCACTAACCATAATGGCTCTAGTATCGGCGAGGGCCGATGTTCCTGGTTCATTTGTCTGCATTACTATAGGGGCGAATTTGGATTTCATCTGAGCTATTAACTTTTCGCCTTCTTCTGGCCTATAAATAAAACAATATACATCAGAGTTATAAATTAAACAATTAAATGAAAATAATTAGTTTGTTAAAATAAAAAACAATACCTTTAAGAAACCTGCAAGAAACCCAATGTTGCATGCTTGGCAAAATTTGTACAAAAAGAGGATAAACACTGATAAGTGAATTGTTTTTCTTCTTTTTGTGGCTCTAGAGTTCGATACAGAATTAAAGTTGAGAGGAAAACAACATTATGTAAAGCAATAAACACTGCGGTTGAGGAAATTCACCACAACAAGCGCAGAGAGTTTCATTGTTTCACTGTTTTTTTACGGGGACCTCAAGCACATTACCTCCGTTACCTATACTGAATGGAGACAAAGCTTCAAGTTTCAACTTCCACCCAATAGCTACGCCTAACTCTCATTTTAGAGTTACCAAACATCAGCAATTTCAGAGTTAAGTTAGTCCTAAATCTATATTTGAAGAGTTAGTCTATAGCTAATATCTGAAGAGTCTACAATCAACATTACAAGGGTCTTGAGCACCTAGAAATCAGGAAACAGTCTGCAAATAGATTAAAGAGTCCTATAAGAGTAAACTCTGGAAAAGTCACAACAAGCAAAACTTAAAAAACAAAACAAAAACTGTCTTCACTCAGCTCTCTATCAAGAGGCTCTTTAGCAGGCCAGAGAATTCTCTATAAGCTAGCCAATGTATCTAACCCAAGGTTAGGGTAAGCAAGATTTCTAACTAGCCAACGCTACGTCAATCTACTACCAAACCGCTTTTCGCTCAGCCGATTTAATTTGCTCTTTATACCCACTGTAACACAGTCTTCTAAAATATAAATTGTGAGCTAAAGTGCAGTAGTATATTATTTCCACAACACCATCGCTGTTCAATATTTGCATAATTTCTTGATGCAGAATTATTAGGTGAAATGAAAGAAAGTTCAACATTGAGCTACCATTATCATCAAACCAGGAAAAAGAAATCTACTCCTTTTACGCAGTCTCTTGTCATTCAATGGCTCTGCAATGTGACAGCAATGTTGTCTCGTCTCTGGTCAAGTATAGAGCTTGGCCACTTCTTCGATTCAGGGATAAATTTTTATTCAATTGTGGACATTTTCCGAAGAAATTCCTCGATGCCATTCATTCTCTTTTTTAGGATTTCCCAGTTTTCTTTTTACTTTCTCTTACTCCTAGTAAGAGGAAGTATTTTAATTTTCCAATCGTTCATTCGTTTCATGTGAACAGTCTACCCCTGCTATTGTGATATTGGAATTTGGGTAACTGGTGATCCTTAAACAATATAGCTTCGAATTATATCGCCAGCTCTACTTTGCTAGCTCTCAAACTGAGCTCTCGCTGAGAAGCACTTTCTTTTCTAAATGGTCAATCTATTATATGGTAAAGACAACTTAACAGGGCAAACAATATTGTTTGCAGCCTTTAAACTTAACATAATTTCATAGCAGAGATATTTATAACGGCTGATTCTCTCAAATTTTGTTTCGATTAAATACCGCTCCCCTAAAATTAATTTTCTCAGGAACAAATTTCCGATTGTAATGTTTGGGCAAAGGGAGTGGATGGCAGGATGAAGATGTTAATTTTGTAAATGAAGACACAACGCACTTTTGTAAATCGTTCACATTGTAAATTTTGCACTATTTGAGGAAATACTGTAAATATAAAAGTTTAGGGCAGAGCTTCTTAAAGTGGTTGTCGCGAAAAATTTGGTAAATCATAAGTTGGTTTGTAGATGCGCAAAAATCGATTATAATTTAAAGTAACATGCACGCGTCCAACACAAAGTATTGTAATCTCTCTCTTACTGTTGGCAGGCTAATTTGCTTTCAAGACTTTATAAACGCTCTCCAGGTGTACCGAATAAAGTCAACACTCTGCCGTCTGGATCAAGTTGTACCCATTGTCTATGCTTGTTCGCATTTTTCAAAAATATCCACTTTTTATCATGTGCTTAATTTTCTAAAGCAAATTTTTACCCAATCTTGATCTAAAATTCCGGACATCCAGCTTTCTGAACTGGCGGCTCGAGAAAACCCTCGAGTGGTAAAAAAGAATCTTTTACAAACTGACTATATCTTAAAACTCCTAACCACTTGTTTAAGTCGCCACAGTTTGGACGCGGAAGACAAAAACTTTCAATTATTGACGTGTTTATCTCACAATGTTTTACAATATTAAAATACAATATATTGCCAAAAATTACTCACGTAACAAGACTGTTTATACAAATAAATGACTGAACGGAATTATCTTCTCCACTTAGTTCCAAATATCCATGGGTACTAATGTAAATGAATTCACCATTTTTTGAAAGGAGCCTGTAGCAACTGGAACCATAACTTTCTCCTCGGTAATACACTAAAAATAAAGAAATGTCATCATTAGAATATAATTAATAATTTTATAAGAACAGAATCTCATTTGCTTTGAATATGTTCCTATGAACTGCATATATTAAATGTGCAACTCGAATAATAATGATTAACAAATACTATGTTTAAATATTTATAAATTGTTATAATTCTCTTAAAATTTGATCAATTTTGTAAAATACTTCAATTTAGTTAGTAGTTATCTATTTTAAATATCCCAACTAAATGTGGATATAATCCAAACACTAAATAAATATTATTAAATTTTATTACAACAAAAACAGGTTGAATTGGATCTGTAATGGTATCCAAAAAGAGTATCCATAGCAGAGAAGGAGAGACAAAATGACAAGACCACTCTCTCGGAGTAGAGTGGGAGAAACCACATAAATACAACGACAGGAGACAGATATACACAGTACATACAACTAAGGTCACTCGCCAGTCACTACGTGCCATTACCCTTTAACTCTCTGCCATAAAGTCCAGGCAGTCACTTATTATATTATACAGTGTTAATCATATTTTGTTAATTCATTCAAACCAGACCATTTCTCTCCTTCAACAACCCCATTATCGATATACTATAATCAATATTATTTATATCAATATTATGGGGTTATTGAAGGAGAGAAATGGTCTGGTTTGAATGAATTAACTAAATATGATTAATACTGTATAATACACTAAGTGACACTGACTACCCGGACTTTACACTTAAAATGATAGAGTATAGTAGGGTGGTAATAAGTAATGCCATGTAGTGACTGCGAGTGACCTCATTGTATGAACTGTGTTGTATATCTGTCTCCCGTCGCTGTATTTATACGGTTTCTCCCACTCTAGTCCGAGAAAGTGGTCCTATCATTTTGTCTCTCTTTCTCTCTACACTATCTTTGGATACTATTACAGACCTCTTCATTCAATGGATATTATATTAATGCACAGTAATATATGTACAATATATCTGCTTATAACATATGTAATGGTTGTAGATGTTGATAGATAAATAACACCTCAATATCGGTATAAGATATATAATTGATATATATGTATATGACTGACTGCCAAGGACTGTATACTTTACACTACAAGAACTGAACAGACAGACTGACGTGGCTAAACGATGTGTACAATTCAAGTGTGAGACTGTGAACAGAATCTCTTTTTGACTCTGTCTCTCGTATATATATCCAACTGGCCTCTCCTCTCCTCTCTCTCGAGAGGGGCTCTTTCTCTCTGATGCGTGGTGGGGGTTCACTCGCTAGTGTGGATGAGTGGTGGGGGTTCACTACCCCTACACATACTTATATTCAAAAGTAATGTTAACTTCATAAGAATTTTTTTGTGTAAAATATATTTTGGAATAAACAAATTACAATCAGATATACTGAGTTTTAACTATAGCTTGTTACTTTATGAAACAATGTTATTATTCTTTATTTACTATCAAAACAAATTTAAATGTTTCAAAAAGTATAGGATATGCTGATAATTTAAGTTATATATAAATCAATAAACATAAAATTATAATTTTATGTAATTAATTGAAAAAAAATGTAAAAAAGTAATTACTTTGTCTCAACACAATCATCACCCATCGTACATCATCACTGTGCATATATAAGAAAGCGGGATTTCCACTAACTTCATGTGCCAAATATCCAGATACCACAGATATCCTGCCAAATAAAAAGATTTTATATTTAGTAAAGATATTTACGTTAATGATAATCATTTAAGATATATCTTGTTTATAAATATATTTATAAAAATTAAATCGTACCTATGATCAGAGTAGACAATTGTTCCATCGATAAGATGCCTACTGATCCATTCTTCCTTCGTTGCTTCCAATATTGAATGGGCAGTAATTCGTTTTTCCCTACACGGTTTCATTACCGCAACCAATACCACATTATCGTTGTTTAAGTGCTCCCCTAAAACAATCATTAAATTGTGCTGAATACTAGAATTTTGGGGGGAGGGAGGGGAGGACTTTAGGATTTTTTTTTATTCAAAGACCTCAAAGCATCAACTGATTTGGCCATTAGTGTCCTGAATGTTATTATTATTTTTTAATATATTATATTAAAATAATATTTGGATGGAGAGAATTGGTCTGGTTTGATGAATTAACAAGACTTGGTTAACATTGGTTAGTTCTGTATAATAATAATAATAATAATAATAATAAGTTACACTGACTGCCTGGACTTCACAGTGAAGATGGTAGAATGGAAGGGAGGAATGGGTGATAGAGTGGAAGGAATAATGACATGTTGATTGCTGAACTATATCTTCTCTATGACCTATCGCTGTATTTTACGGTTTCTCCCACTCTAATCCGAGAGAGAGGTCCTAGCATTTGTTTCTCTTTCTCTGCTCTCTTGGATACTGTTTCTGCTCTCTTGGATACTGTTTCTGCTCTCTTCGGATTACTGTTACAATTACTATATATATATAGTTGGAGGAACAGGAAAAGAGGATCCCCTAGGGTGATAGGACAGAGACCTAGCCTGATGTTGTACTGGAATCCAGCGAATTCAGGCTAGGTCCAGGCAGAGGGGGGGTGATTTAGCCGGTAGTCTCCGAAAGCGCGGCATAGTGTGCGTAAATTCATTTCACCACCCCTGATGGAAGAGGATATGAGAGGATATGGTCTGCTACGTGAAGAAGCTCTGCAGAGATATGGAGGGAAAAAATAAAAAGTTTCGGTTAGTAGGGATGTATACCGGAAAGAAACGGAAAAGAATAAAATAAGGAAGAGATATAATTGAAATTAACTAATACAAAAGGATTGTTTAGTTCAGTGAAGGATTCTGATTGTGGGGAAAACGTTGTATAAATAAAAATAAATAAAACCAACTAATCTTGAAAAAAATCTGGTGTGAATCTCATACGACTTATTCTTACTCGTGTTAATGCAATTATATATAAAAATGCCAAATTTTCTTTAAACTTCAAAGTTTGACTCGCTTGTCCTTTCATAAATATAGAGCTAGTGGGGGAAGTGAAGAGAGCGCCAATGACATAGAACCTCCTTATATTTGAAATTTAATGCTACAAAGTAATACAATTTAAAAATCAAGTTGTTTCAGATAAAAGTAATAGATTTATATCTGTGCGGTAAGCATTCCAAGTTTAATTAAAAATCGTAGTAGCTGTTTTCGAGAAAATTCCCAAAAATTCAGAAACCTATTCTGTAAAATCACACTTCCGGTTGATGAATATTGTCCCAAACCTTCGTGTCAGATATGTACCTAAACGAAATATCGAGGTTAAAGCTAGCGGTAATTTTTCTGTTTTTTGAGATATTCTGTTACTTACACACATACACAGACATCAGACTAAAAAAACGTTTTTTTTTCGTGCTCAGACACCTACAAACATTAATTTCAGGAGGAACCTAAATCTCGAAAATTTGACACAATACTTCCTCCTTTTTTAGGAGGACGAGAAAATAAAAATATTTTAGGTGAGTAAAATAATACCGGTGTGGGTGGAAGCCATGAGAAACTTTAGGCACTTACTTAGGTGACATGTTTGTTTCCCATTCCTTACGTTCAGGCTGGGATCACCATATTGGCGACACATTAACAGACGTCCTACAAAACAACCCTGTCATATATTTTTTATGAATGTACCACGTGCTAGTATGGTCTCATTCCAAATTTAGATAATGGTATGAAATTAACCAATACTTGTAAAAGAAAAAATAGAATTAATATTTATATATATTACGAACTTTCAATAAATTTATGATATTTGTTGTACATTTTCTCCACAGCTTTCTGCATAAAAAATACGACTAAATTTGATTAAGTTTTAATTTTCAACGAAAAATATTTTTTACTATACTAACGAAATTATTGAATATACTACATTTTCTACCTACATATTTTCATATCTTAACCTTCAGTAACCAAACATACATTTCAGTACTTATTTATTATTACATTGGAAGAGGAAATATTGTAATCGTGTCAAATTTTCGATATCGAGTTTTCACTGGAAGTATCCGTTTTGAGGACCCCTGAGTCCAAAAAAGTGGTTTTTTAAGCAAATGGTCTGTGTATGTGTGTGTGGGTGTATGTGAACAGCATAGCTCAAAAACGAAAAACCGTAGAAAGTTCAAACTTGATATTTTGTTTAGGTATCACCATGGGATCTGACAGTACGTTATCTGTCAAAATTTCTCAACCGGAAGTACCATTTTACAAGTTTTTTTTTTTTCTTTTTTGCGATTTTCTCAAAAATGGCTCCGACGATTTTCTTTAAACTTTCTATATCAACTACACATACAACGAGCTATAACTTTTATTTGTAACATTTCTCTCGGAAATTCATTTAAGGGCACCTTTGGGGGAGGAGTGTGGTTAGGTTTTCATCTAAAGTGCTATTTCAGTTTATTAGACAATTCTGTCATCTAAATAATGTTAATTAGAATTAAATATGTTGTTGAAATTCCAAGTTTGAAAAAATTCGGAAGACCGGAAGTGCGTTTACTTTACCACTTTACTCAATGATTTTTTTCACTTTTTCGCGATTTTCTCAAAAATGGCCCTGACGATTTTCTTCAAACTTCGAATATTTACTGCACATTTAAAGAGCTACAACTTTTATTTGAAACATTTCTTTGGTAAAAATTCTTTTAAGGGCACTTTTCAGGGAGGGGAAGGGTTATGTTTTTCTCTAAAGTACTATCATAGTTGATTATACAATTCTATCATCCAAACAGAATTAATTAGAAATAAATAGATAGCCAAAATTCCGAGTTTCTAGAAAATTAGTAAACCGGAAGTGCGCTTTTACTGAACAGATTTTTTAGTTTTCGACGAATTTCATTGAATTTGGTACACAAACTATGAAATTTGTCAATTATAATTTTGAGAACAGGAGTAAGAGAAAATTATGTGAGTGTTTCACACCAGATTTTTTTTTTTTACAAGCTTTTAACTTTATGCATTGCGTTTTCTTCAAACAATATCTATTCTTATTTATATCATGTACTCTTGAAATTTCCTATCGCCCAATTTCCTGGTCGCTGAGGTGTTGCCGCAGAGATGAAGGTGCTTACCCATAAGCATAAGAAAATGGGAATGATTGTCCTTGATGGTCAGGAGTTGTCCAGTCAGATGCCTCCTGCTCTAGTAAAGAAAAAGATCCGGGAGTACGAGATTGGGAAGGGGCAAAGGCGCTAGGATGAAACAGAGAAAGGGAGAACCACATATGAGTTCTTCACGAAACTGCATCACAGACTGTCGATTCGATGGTTCGAGCTGTCCCAACCCCCTAACGCAATACTTCACAGGCCATGGGGAGTTCAACTCCAAGCTCCATAAACTGGGATTGAAAGATTCCCCGAATTGCGAATGCGGTGAACGGGACGAGGTGCATCACGTTCTCTTCCGCTGTCCTCTCCTCGACGAGGCTAGAATCCATATATGGAATTCAAGCTGATAAGTAGGGGAGAGTAGTGGCCGGGAGACTGTAGAGAATTGACCAAACGTGCAAAGAATTTTAAAGACTTTATGGAGTTCGCTCGAGAAGTTGCGGTAATAAGAAGGACTAGCCGGATAAATACAGGTCGGTGCAGGGCGGTGGCAGGGACGGTAACTTACCTACTACGTAGGTAAGGGCCAAGTGGCCATAGGCACCGGTTTTGGCGCTATGCGCTAGGTACGGTGGCCTGGAGTGAGTGAATAATAATAATAATAATGAAGGGAGGGATTAGCTAGCTAAGTGGTTGGCTCCCACGCGGAGGTCCCGGGTTCGAGTCCAGTGCTACCCTTAAATTTTTTCTTCCTAGGAGCCTCTACAGCTCACTGTTCGGTGATGGACAGTGTTGTCTGTAGCGAGAGAACACTATCCGGAGGCCGGCAGTGCACTGAGAAGGCTCCGGGCGCTAATGACCACAGATGTCGAAGCGCCTTAAATTGCAAAAATAATAATAATAATAATGGAGTAAAGTGAAACTTAAGAAAAGGTGTCATTCACAACTACGAGAATTGCAGTATGGAAAGTCGTATAAGTATTTCACGGGCTTTTTTTTAATGTTTTTTTTTTTTTGCCACAGGTCATTTATCAGAAAATATTTTTTAAATGTACGTAGTAATCACAATAAATGAAAAAAACAAAACAAACACAGACGAACTTATTATTTAATATAAATAAACAAATTGATATTATATGTGAAAGTTACTAAAAATTTGTCAGTTTTAAATCTTGAAAATTTGAAGTTTAAAAGCGAAAATTTAGTGACTATTACAAAATACCATTAAACAAATAAACTTAACATTGCCAAATATAAAGAAATAAAATGGAATTTTTATAAATTTTTCACTAAAGACTTGGGTAGAAAAGCTTGGCATTATTTAATCAGAAATTGCTTCATATAGGCGGGCATCCATTATGTTGTGTAAAATTGAAGATAGAATTGTTGAATGAATTAGATAAAATTGTTTATTATACTGGGGTGTAACAAGAGTCTGTGCGTGTGTGTGTGTGTTTTTTTTAATCCTCAACTTTACTTTAGCACTTTGCAAAGTTACATTTTAAACATTTGTTTACAAAAAGTTTCTTATTAGGTTATACCTTTTATAGTTTCAGTTTATGCTTATATCACATCCTATGATAAGATGTAAGCGATTTAAAAAGTGACCTAGTTGAATTTATCCATTGGGAGCTGTTAGTCATACCAACTTTAACCTAACCATTTCATAAAAACAATGATTCCATCATCTATATAATAATATTGTAACAATTGGGCAATTAAAACTTAATATTAAATTCCGAATTCTAGAGAACATTGTTCATTTGAACTGTGAGAATTACAATAAGTATGAAAATTGTATGAAATTTCAAACCAGATTTCAATTTTTTTTTTTTATTAGAAACATAATTGAGGAAATCGTATACAGATATATCTTAGTAGTCGACAATAATTTATTTACATTACCAGGCGGTGAGCATAACTTGTTTAATGTTAATTAAAAGTTTACAATTATGTACAACACCATGATAATAACAAATCTACTGCTGTGATCATTGAATGTATTTGAAACAATAAGCCACTGCAACTTTTCATTAAAGTCATTATTTATTGAAAAAAAAAAAAACTTCTTTGGAAAATATAATTCATATAAGTAATTAAAATCCTTAGGAACTTTTAATTCATTAATACCTAAATGCAAAAAAATCAATTATTTAAATATAAGGTGGAACTTAAAGTAGAAAAATAAACTTGCAAATCAAATAAGAAATATTTTAGAAGAAATCAATAGATTATATTTTCTATAAAAAATTAGAGAGCAATGAGTAATAAATAAATAAATTATAAGCTTGATATAAATAGCAAAATTACATTCAATGAATGCAAGACAGATTCACTCATGGAAAATATATTTGAAATAGAACTGTAGTTATTCCATAACACATATGTATATTCCAAATGCAATCTAAGTTGCAACAGAGTTGAGAATTGTGAACATGTGGTAAACATATATAAGATGTAAGGAATAAACAAACAAAGCGGAAAAGGCATAAGGCATATCTGTATATACACCATAAGTGCAATATTTTACTATCTATTTCTGGTTAAGCTAACTTTCAAATACTGCATTCATCTTTAGTTTACTATTTTTGTAGTACAATATTTATTATCTATTAAAGTTGGGTATCCCCTTTACTCTAATATATTTTACAATTTAATTGATACATTTTCTTTAATATTGCAACATTACAATATTAATCTTTAGGTGGGCTGGCAATAAAAATGATTTTATTTGTATCTATGAGCGGCCTTATCTGGAGCGCTCTATATCAAAACCAAGAAAGCTTGGGCAAATTAAAAATTTAAACTAACTAACAGAGTCCACTAAATATTTTAAGAACCTTCCAAACATCAAATTTATAAAATGAATAAGCATTTATGTGGCATATTCAATATATGCGTAGCTGAAAGAAAAATCCTTGTAGCCATTTTAGAGAAAATTGCGAGAAAAATGGAAAACAAAGACACATTTTAACAAAGACTATTCTTCTCACTTCCTATTGATGGGATTCTGACTAAGCTTCTTGTCAGCAAATGCTGATGGTACTCAAAGTTTGGGTTTCAGTTTGTATCACGACTAATTTATGAGTTTTTACTTTCTCTTACTCCTACTAGGAAGTATTGTAATCGTGTCAAATTTTCGATATCGAGTTTTCACCGGAAATATCCGTTTTGAGGTCCCCTGAGTCCAAAAAAGTGGTTTTTAGCAAATGGTCTCTGTGTGTCTGTGTGTATGTGTATGTAAACAGCATAGCTCAAAAACGAAAAACTAGAAAGTTGAAACTTGATATTCCGTTTAGGTATCACAATGGCATCTGACAGTGGGTCATCTGTCAAAATTCCTCAACCGGAAGTACCAGTTTAATTGTTAATTGTTGTTTTTTTTACTTTTTTGCATTTCTCTCAAAAATGGCTCCGACGATTTTCTTCAAACTTGGTACATCAACTACACATACAAAGAGCTACAACTTTTATTTGTAATGTTTCTCTGGGAAAATTCATTTAAGGGCTGTTATCGGGAAGGGGTGGGTTTAGGTTTTCATCTAAAATGCTATTTCAATTTATTAAACAATTCTATCATCTAAATAATATTAATTAGAATTGAATATGATGTTGAAATTCCGAGTTTCATATAATCGGATAACCGGAAGTGCGTTTACATTACTACTTTACTAAATGATTTTTTTCACTTTTTCGCGATTTTCTCAAATATGACTCCGACGATTTTCTTGAAACTTCGTATATAAACTAAACATACAAAGATCTACAATTTTATTAAAATATTTCTCTGGGAAAATTCATTTAAAGGCACTTTTGGAGGAAGAATGGGGTTATGTTTTTCTCTAAAGTGCTATCATAGTTGATTATACAATTGTGATAAATTTTTGGGAAAATTCATTTAAGAGCACTGTTAGGAGAGGGGTAGGGGGAATCATACTTGATTATACAACTCTTATCATCCAAATGAAATTAATTAGAAATAAATAGTTGGCCCAAATTCCGGGTGTGAAGAAAATCAGTAAACCGGAAGTGCGCTTTTACTGAATAGTTTTTTCAGTTTTCGGCAAATTTCATTAAATTTGGTACACAAACCATAACCTTTGTCAATTATAATTTTGAGAACTGGAGTAAGAGAAAGTTGTGTGAGTGTTTCACACCAGATTTTTTTTCAGTCAAATTAATTTTTATTTTATTTTAAACAATTTGAACCATTTATCTTATATTAATCTTAAATTGAACCTTATATTTCCTTATTTTGATAAATTTAAAACAATTTTCCAGAAATTTAACTTATTTTGAACAATATACGAGGGTCATTCAATTAGTAACGAGACAAAGCGCTGTAGCTCAAAAAAGATTTATTGAATCAATACAAAACTTTTGGCTGTTGTGGTTGGTTCCGCAGAGCTGGAAAACATCAGAAATATTTTTCGTGATAGCCTGCTACTTTTTGTGGTCAGAGCAAATTTAGTTAATACACTCACTATGTTATCACACTGTTTGACAAATGCCCGAAACCGGTCGATGACCACAAAAAGAAGCAGGCTATCTAGGAATATATCTCTGAAAACTTTGGCTACTTTTCAACATAATCCACAGCAACATTTATACACTTGTCCCATCGTTCTTCTAATTTTGTATATGCCTCTGGCATAAAATTTATTGGGTTGATCTCTAAGCCACTTTTGCATAATGATTTCTAATTTCTTCATTGTATTGAAAATGTTTTTCACGTAGAGCCTCTTTGAGGGGTCCAAGCAAATGTAAGTCCGATGGGGCGAGGTCGGGGTTGTAGGGGGGATGTGGAAGGATCTTCCACTCCACTTTTTGAAATGTTTCTTAAGTTAACTGTGCCGTGTGTGGGCGCGCGATGTCATGAAGCAAAATCACGCCTTTACTCAAGAGTCCACGACGTTTCGTTAGAATGGCAGGCCTTGCTTTGTTTGTGAGAATATCACTGGAATACTGGCTGTTGATCTTTGAGAGAGTCACAATAAATAGGCCCCTGCGAATCCCAGAATACTATAAGCATGACTTTATCTGCAGATGGCTGGGTCTTGAACTTCTTTCAAGTGGGAGAACCCGTATGCTTCCACTCAAGGCTTTGACGCTTAGACTCCGGCTCAAAATGGTGTATCCATTTTCATCACATGTTACAATTCTACTGAAAAATTCTTTTTCAAATAAACATCGTTCTTTCAACAGTTGACATTTGAAACCTGGTTTCTTTTTGGGCGTCCGTAAATTGTCTTGGAACCCATCTCGCACAAGTTTTCTTGTAATGCAGCTTTTTCTGAATAATGTTATGGACGTTCCAACACTCGCGTGCACTTCTTCAGCTATCAGTTCAACAGAATACGTCTGTTGTCCTGAATTAACGCGTTAATGCGAGATTCGAAAGAGGAATTTGTAACTTCAACCGGTCGTCCACTTCGTTGCTCGTCAAAGACACTTACACGGCCACTTTTAAACTGTTCTACCCATTTGTAAACGTCTGAACAGTTCAAACAATTATTCCCGTACACTTTCAACATTCTTTCGTGGATTTCACTATCTTTGATACCCTCTGCAACTAAAAATCTAATCACTAACCGTTGTTCTTCCGAGGTGCAATGCTCGAGCAGACTCGCCATTGTTAACTGAACACATTTGAGGTTATGCTACCAAATACTGTCGAAAAGCTGATGAGAAACTATTAAACCGTTTCTGAGCTACAGTGATTTGTCTCGTTACTTATTGAATGACCTTTGTAATTCTTATTTTACTTAATGCAAACCTCATCGCACACAATAAAAACTTTTATTAATTCATTACCCTTACCCGGGAACATGCACTTTACTGTATCATATAATTGTTTTTAGTTTTTAGTTCTCAAAATGGAACCAACGATTTTTTTTAAACTTCTATATAAACACTATGAAGGGAAGGGGTTAGCTCAGTGGTACCTCGCTGGACAAGCAACGCGGAGGTCTGAGTTCGAGTCCAGCAGTGCTGCTATTACATTGTTCTCTTCCTAGGAGCCTCTACAGCTCACTGTCCGGTGATGGGCAAAATTCTATAACGAGAGAACATTGCCCGAAGATCGGCAGTGCACTGAGAAGGCTCCGGACGCCAAAGATTTCAGATCCTGATGCGCCTTAAATAAATAAAAAAAACTGATTTTTTTACAATTTCTGTATAAACCCATTAATAATGTACCAGGATAAGGATTCTTCTACATTAAAGTTCTTGTTTCTGGCTTGTTGAATTAGTTTTTTATTGATTGTACACGTGGGTTAATTTTTTCTAAATGAGTTTTGGAATTAATTCTCAGTTCTTCATTTTATATATTATGGAAGGATAGATTTAGTTAATTAATTGAATTCTGACCAATATTATGCCAGCAGTCGCGGTTATATGTATAATAAAGGTGAGTGAATTTATTTTGGTATTTTAAACTATCTATACTATCGACACCACAGCAATATCTATTTCTTTTATCCAAGAAAATTGATTTTCGGAATATTAGGGGAGCTGCAACATTATTAACCATTCCTTTCTAAAGTGCCACTTGAATGGTCATGAATTCCACTGCACCATCATTTTTCAAAGTATGGCTCATTGTAATATGGGCGAATCGTCGGTTTCTGGCCAACCATTGATGCGGTCTTATCCCGGAAACTTAAGTGTTTTTCGCCACTCGGTGGTTTGTTTTAAAGCATAAGTATTACTTTGTGCTTGATGTATATAATATTCTAATAACTTATCGAAATTTCTGCTTACAAAATCTAAAAAACTTACCTTTTTGTTTTTTGTTTGAGGCTAAGCCCGGTGGTATCCTCAGATGGCCTTCAATGTGAACATCCTCATACTGAGGTTGGTCACTTTTTGATATTGCCCTATGTTGTAATTTTAAAAAGAATGACCGCCGTGTTCTTCTCATTCCTTCCACATTTAGTAAGTCTTCCTCTGTAAATATATATAAAATTATTAATAACTTTAGAAAATATAAAAAGTATTGTAGAATTATTTAATTACAGTATTATTATTATTATTATTATTATTATTCAAGGAAGGGGAGGATGAAATTATACGCTATCCAAAGCCTCCCTGGGCCCATATAGCTACCCCAAAAGAATAGCAACTACCGGATCTGGAACAAAAGTCCAGGCCGTATTTTACCATCTAAGTTTTACCAAAGCCCGAACAAATCGGACCAGAACGTTAAAAGGACATAGCTGAAGATCTTCTACCAATATCCTATTCCGGCCAAAGGCCCTAAATCTTATCTCCTTACAGCCCAAACATTTCCGTCATGAGATGTATGGGTGTTTCCTCCTCCGTCTCACAGACTCTATAAAAGGGGTCAGGCATGAGCCCCATTGTATAGAGATGTGCAATGAGGAAGCCAACCAGATGCCTGTGAGAGGTCCGTCAAGACACAGGACCCCCTCACTCAAAGCCCCGCCCGGACCCCCAATGTGCATCTTTGGACAACCTACTGTACTCATCGATAAGGATGAGTGCTGTAAGGCCATCCATGTCTGAAAGCCTGACAGACATGTGCCAAAAAGTCACACCAACAGCAGGCTCGGGACAATGAAAGGAAGAGAGGCTCCCAATTTGGCAAACCTATCCACCTCTTCATTTACAAAAATTCCCCGCCTCCACAGCTAAGGCGCCCCAATAGATGAATGATTAACGGAGGACACATCAACAATTACATTTCGCTAAGGGAATTTTCCTTTGTATATTTATATAAAGTTGTTTAGAGCCACTTTGTTAGCCAGTTGCCATGTGAACCTAATTAACCGCGTTTTATGATTCGGTTTTGCAAGCCTGGCTTGAATCGCTTCAGTGTTATCTAATGCCCAAGCATTAGAAAATCTAGAAGGCCTGCGGGTTTGCTAGAGCTGTAAATCAAGCTAAGAAATTCATTCCCATGCCAAATTACTTCTTTCTACGTGATCAATTATTTATAATGGGTTTGTGAAGGAGAGAAAATGGTTTGGATTGAATGAACAAACTAGAAGTGAAGTTGAACACTGTATAATATAAAAGCAACACTGACTGCCTGGACTTTACACTAAAATATATAGAATGGTAGTGAGAGGTAAATGTTGATGACGCGTAGTGACTGCTGTATGAACTCTGCTATATGACTTTTATATCCCGTCACTGTATTTAAGCAGTTTCTCCCACTCTAGTCCGAGAGAGTGGTCCTGTAATTTTTGTCTCTCTCTCTCTCTCACTCTCTCTGCTATGGATCCCTCTCTTTGTATCCTATTACATCAATTGTACATTGTCGACTGTGAAGCGTGCAGTGACACTTTAAATTTTAATCAACTGTTAAGTCCCACAGGATCCTCTAAAAGCGAACTTTGCAGTACCAAAAATCCAAGTGGGCTCCAATTTTCACGCTATTATAAACTTGTATGGGATGAAATTATTATCTAGTTAGAGGAATGTTCACTTTTACAGGATTCTGTCCACTACATTTTTACATCAATGAAAAATTATGTTTTAATTCATTTAGTGAAGCAACAGACCGTCATTGATTCCAGATGGCAAAAAAAATTTTTTTATCTATACCGATCATGACAAGTGTCATATTTTTGTAGAGTAATTAAGCAACCAAAAAGAAAGAAATTTATTTGCAAATAGTAAACACGTTATCTGACTGGTTAGTGTTGCTCTACGTTTAGCAATTCTAATAACTAATAATGAACAATAATAATGAAAAACGAAAAAAAAAATGAAAAAACATAGGAAAGGCCAATGACATGCAAGACTTTTTAAAAATTTGTTTCTACATATTGTTACGTGCTAGCCAGGCTATAGGCCTACTAAACGTCTAGACTAATACTTCCTAATTAGTCTACCAATAAAAATTCTCCAGTTGAGTGTTACCATTCTTTTATTATAAACAAACTAAGTATCTACACAATTTAGGTTAGGCTGTCTGTACGACTCAGATCTTACAGAGCGCACACACCCCTAGAAACAATACTCACACATATAAAAAACAGTTCAACCCTTCAAAATCTTGTAAAAATGGTCATATTATTCAAGTGTAGTTTTTTTCTTTTAAAAAATAGTAATAAAATGAAAGAAAATCAAATATGATATTATAATGTTAATTATATTTACATAATTAAATGTAAAAAAGTAATATTACCTGTAGTAGAAGTGGATGGTACGTCCGGATCGAAATCTGATTTCAAATTCTTTTTTAATTTATCACGATCCTCCGGACTGGTTATTGTATACAGTGATTGTCCCAACAGATCGTTCTGAAACATATTTTTTTTTTATGATAAATATTTAATTTTAAAAATTGCTTAATATCTTGGAAGTAGTAATCTGCATTTCACAGTAGATTAATGCAGTAATATCTGGAGCGTCAGGATGACATTCCTTAAATACGCCATTTATCTAACAGAATCCAAATTAAAGTTAATTTGAGAGCAAATAATATGAAGAAATTGATATTTAATGTTAATCGCAAGCAATAAGCTAGTGATCCCATTGCTTTGAAAACTATTTCTAACTGACAGATGCTCCATTTTTTCCTTCTTTTTTTATTTTTAATCCCATTTCAATTACTTTCACTCTCATAAAAATGTTAAGGGTGAAACCTATGTCATTTACTTAAACAAAACCCATAGCTTGTAAACTTATGCGAAGTGACTCAGTTGGATTAAAAAAAGAAAGAAAAAGGGATGTCCCTTATGGTCCACAATCACCAAGATCCAGAAGGATCAAAATCCTCCACAATTAACCAACGTTAAGCACTAGCTCAGAGTATACGCTTAAGTCTGGTGCTCACAAACAGGTCCCCATCAATTAGAGGAATCTCCTTGCTCTTGCTGAAAGTGCGATTTTACAGAACAGGTTTTTGAGTTGTTTTGGATTTTTCTCGAATACTATAACGAATTACTTTAAACTGGGAGTTAAACTCATCTCATAGGGGGCAGGTAAAAAAGGGTGCAGATTAGATTAGGCATAGGGGGCAGATTAAATTAGGATAATAAAAGTAAGGGTGGCTATTGTTTGAAAGGGTTTGCTAGTAGCTGTAGTAGCAGGCACTTTTTATGAAGGGTTGTCCCCTATCGCATGGTTTAAGGGACATTTTGTAATTTCTAAATCACAAGAAGGAAACTGAATATAATGGAGTTGGTTGGATGGAGAAAATTGGTCTGGTTTGATGAATTAACAAGACTTGGTTAATACTGTATAATAATAAGTTACAGTGACTGCCTGGACTTCACAGTAAAGATGGTAGAATAAGGTAGAGTGGAAGGGGTAATGACACGTTGATTGCTGAACTATATTGAACTATATCTCCCCTGTGTCCCGTCGCTGTATTTATATGGTTTCTCCCACTCTAATCCGAAAGAGTGGTCCTGCCATTTTGTTTCTCTGTCTCCGATCATCTGATGTAACAGCAACCAAGACTTGCAGAGAAAGAGAAACAAAATGGCAGAACCACTCGCTCAGATTAGAGTGGGAGAAACCATGTAAATACAGTGACGGGACACAGAGGAAATATAGTTCAAAATAGTTCAGCAATCACGGTAATCAACCCCTTCCACTCGACCTTAATCTACCATCTTTACTGTGAAGTCCAGGCAGTCACTGTAACTTATTATTATTATTATTATTATTATAATACAGAAGATTTTTCTTGTTGGCCGTTAGTTGTAATATGAAAGCAAGAATTAGTTGGCTTCTCGACCAATTGAAGGTAAAAACAAAAAACCAAAAAATAAATTTTGTAATTGTTTTTTTAATAATTGACAGGTTCGACGTTTCGACAAACTTTGTTTGCCTTCTTCAGGAACAATACAAAACAAAAATAAAGAGAAAACATTATAACATGAAACACAAACACAGGTTCGACGTTTCGACAAACTTTGTTTACCTTCTTCAGGAACAATACAAAACAAAAATAAAGAGAACAAATTATAACATGAAACACAAACACAGGTTCGACGTTTCGACAAACTTTGTTTACCTTCTTCAGGAACAATACAAAACAAAAATAAAGAGAAAAAATTATAACATGAAACACAAACGATGAAAGACAGTACAGCACTTTCCAAGCACGCTCTATCCTTGAACCATACTTTTGATTTCCTTAATCCTTCTATCCTCGCTACCCAGCCCAATTACACCAAGCTACTCCTTACTGAGTCCATACACATCCATCTCCAACCTAACCCTGTTAATCATAAAAAAGACAAAGACCTAATTTCTTCCCATTACAATTTTATCCTCTGTTCACTTAAAAAATCCTGAAGGAAGGGAGAGGAAAAAAAATAAATAAATAAATTAAAAATTACAAAAAAAATAATTAAAATGAAATAAATTAAAAAAAAGAAGCAATTTTTCTATCCCCTCTCCATACATTACTTTCTCCACACATAACGGTCCTCCCTTCTCCTGGCCTTCTGCATTACAACATACACCCTTTCATTACAGACTTAGCATTACTACTGTAATCGCACCTATGTATTTTGTTTTCTGTTTGTGTTTCATGTTATAATTTTTTCTCTTTATTTTTGTTTTGTATTGTTCCTAAAGAAGGCAAACAAAGTTTGTCGAAACGTCGAACCTGTCAATTATTAAAAAAACAATTACAAAATTTATTTTTTGGTTTTTTGTTTTTTATCTTCAATTGGTCGAGAAGCCAACTAATTCTTGTTTTCATATAATAATACTGTATTAACCAGTGTTAACCAACTTGTTAATTCATCAAATCAGACCAATTCTCTCCACCCAACCAACTCCATTATATTGGTTGAAAATTAATATGTTGTGAAATCACAGAAAAAAGTTAAAACACTCATTTGGATTTCAGACTCATTTTGCTGGTTGTGTGGATAGAACCCAATGAACACTAAAAACATTAAATTGGAATACATGTTATATAAGAAATATCAACAATAAAATAAATTTGGGTGCCTCCTAAAAGGCCTTGTCAAAAAAAAAAAAAAAAAAAAAAAAAAAAAACTAAACCTATCGTGTACTAACTAATAAAGGAATAAACTACTAATAACTACTTATAAAAATACTTCTGGGCATCCACAAAATCCTTCCTTAAACAACTCTTCATTTGTCGAAAACCTACTCCTCCAAATGTACTCTACTAAGTAAGTTTCGAATATATTGCTTTTATTAATTTAAATATATTAATTTATATAATTATGTATCGTTGGATTCGATGGTTTGATCAGATCCACAATTTACACATACCATAAATTGACTTATGTGTTACTATAAATTGTGCGATTCCTACTGCTGCCACATGTTTCCCAACAACTGGATAAACTTTTCAGAAATTCCATAATTCGATTCATTTGAATCTGTATGTACTTAATAAGTGCTGGGTTACGAATGATCAGGATATTTTGAAAATGTCCCTTAAATCATGTCATGGAGGGGAGGCAGGTAAAAAAGGAATTTACTACTTGGTCAGACAATAGCCGGTGGTAATCCCAAGGGTTAGAGGTCAACTTGTTACCTGCCCCCTATGAGATGATTTTAACCCAAACTTGGAATACTAACCGCACCCATCACTTTTATTTGAAATATTTTACTGAAAAAATTCTCTTCATCATCAGAGACATTTTCCGCGATAGCCTGCTTCATTTTGTGGTCATCGACCGGTTTCGGGCGTTCGCCCATCTTCAGGATGCGGCGTTTGTCAGACAGTACGATAACACAGACTTGCACAGAGCAAATTCAGTTTATACACTCAAAACTAACAAACGCATTCTGAAGATGGGCGAACCCCCGCGAGACCGGTCGATGACCACAAAATGAAGCAGGCTACCATGGAAAATGTCTTTAGTTATAGCAGCTATTCTCACGCTACTCAGATAGAAAAGCTGAGTCAACAGAATAACTATATAAAACCTCTGATTTTTGTAATCCCACTCTCTTACTATTCAAGCAGTTATGATGTATGTTACTTTTGTGCGAAATAAATTTTTTTTAAAAAACATTCAGTATTTCTAATTAACATAACTGGCGCCCGCGAACAGGTACTCGAAAAGTTTCTAAATTGTATTCTTGTGAACATTCCCGTGTAAATTTGGGAACTTTAAGAAAACTCGTTCAACACGTTAATTAGGAAACAGTGGTATACCAACGTGGTCATTTGCCCCGAAACAGGAAGCAGCAAAGAAGAGGAAGACAACGGAAAAGCCAAGATCATCCTCCTGTGAGTAACTCTTTGGTATCTCATATTGTTCTTTCTAAATCCATTTCAAATTTTTCAATCCTTCCAAAATGCCGAATGAAACGCTAATTTCCAAACATATTTCCGTAGAAATCCTTAAATATATACCCCGCTATGACGGAACACCCTATAAACTGCATAATTATATTTCTACCATAGAAGTATATTTTTACGATATACTGTAATGAAACTATTAAAGAAAGAGATAGTAATCATTGGTTGTTATTCAGAGCTGCAATGAGTCACCTTGATGGACCCGCAGAAGCCGCAGTTCTTAATAATAATGTAACGCATATATTAGAGTTAATAAGAGTTTTAAAAAAGAATTTTGCAGACAATAGGACAGTTCCCGATTTAATAGCAGAAATAACAGTAATGAAATCTAACCCTAGGGAACACCCCATAGAATTCTTAAATAGGTTAGAAGAAAAAAGAACCAGTGTAATCACTCGTTATAAATTAGACGGAGTTTAAAATCCAATTTTAAAAATGCTAATCGACCAACTAGACACTACTCTTGTCAGAACTCTATTACATGGAATACACCCGACAATAGGTTCTCATTTACAAGTACTACAACCACAAAACTTAGATGACGCAAGAAGTAAACTTATTAATGACTGCAGCATAGTTTTACAACACTTAAAATACAATACCAGCCTCGACGTTATCAACAAACCTGACTTTAGAAAACAACAAAATTTAGCAACAAATATTAAGATCCCTAATTATGAACTCCCCAGAATACCATACAAAGCTGACAGTAATCCATCATTTCCTCAGAGACCTCAAAATAAATATTTTAACCAACCAATGCAATGGAGACAAAATCAATTTAGCTACAGACCCAACTTTCATCAAAGCCCTCAGAAACCTAACTTCCATCAAAATACTCAGCATCAACAGAATTGGTTTTCTCAAAATGCTGTTTCTATGAAAACCCAAACATCACGACCAGATTTTAAGAACTTCTTATCGCCCCATGAAATAACACATATTAGAGAAACCCCAGGGACAGAAAATATTCAGGGCCAAATCAACCAACTTAGTGATGCTATTACCAAAATTACAGAACGGTTGGATCATTTTTCAGAATTAGGCCATCAACCACGAACCGACCCCCCAGACAATTTGAGCTAAAGATCATTAATAAATCCCTGCCATATTTTGTAGATCTTAAAAAAAGGAAATGGCTAGTGGACACAGGCTCCCTAAAAAACTACATAAACCCATCACTAGTTCCCCCCAATATAACCAAATATAAAGAAGACTTCATCGTGAAAACGCCTGCTGGTACAAGCAAGGGTTCGGAATACATATTATTCGACCCAGAAAATGTGTTTCCGAATGCCCAAAAAAATTAAAATGTACCTGTTAAATTTCTCACCCAAATATGACATTCTACTCGGGCATGAGACGTTGAGCCAAATAAAAGCGAACGTAAATTTTGACAAAAATATATTAGAATACGAGAATGGATCTAAACAATTGTTATTATCATTAGATAGTAAGGAAATTAGTTTAAAACCAGGTTTCAATATAATCACCGTACCAGTTAGGTCAATTCCCAACTTAAAAACGGGATTAATTAAACCTGTTAAAAATAATAAATTTAGGATCGAAGAAGGAATAGTCGATATAAAAAACAATGAATGCACATGCGTGGCGTATTCCAACGAGCTCATGGTCATTCACCCCGAGCCGATGGAAGTGGAAGAAATAGACACTGTAACTGATAAATTCGCGACCAATAGTCCCGAAAATTTTGAAGAAATTATAGAAAGCATTCCTCAACTAATTCGAACAGAACACATGAACGAGGAAGAAAGTGACAAAATTATAAAATTAATAAAAAATTACCCAGAAATTATATTACATGAAAACGAACCCTTAAGTAGTACTAACCTTTTAAAACACAAAATCACTACCACAGACGAACTACCAGTATATACGAAAAATTACAGGTACCCCTAGGTTTTTCAAAAAGACGTTCAGATTGAAATAGACAAATTATTAAAGAATAAAATAATACAACATTCCAACTCTCCATATAACTCTCCCATTTGGATAGTCCCCAAAAAACCGGACGCATCTGGAAAAAGGAAGATCCGGGTTGTTATAGATTACAGGAAATTAAACGAGAAGACAGTATCAGATAAATACCCTCTACCAAACATTGAGGATTTGTTTGGGAAAATAGGAAGAGCCACATATTTTTCGGCCATAGATTTAGCTTCTGGATTTCACCAGATAGAAATAGAACAAGAATCGATTCCGAAAACAGCATTTTCTACCGAAACGGGTCATTACGAATTCCTTCGCTTACCGTTCGGACTGAAGAACGGTCCACCAACATTTCAAAGGGCTATGAATATAATTTTTTCGAGAATGCCCAATGTTTTGATATACATGGACGACATAATTATTTTTTCTGACAATTTAGACGAACACCTAAAACATCTGAAATCAGTATTCGACAAACTTAGACAACACAACTTAAAGATACAACTCGACAAAACGGAATTTTTCAAACGAGAACTTTTATATTTGGGTCACCTAATCTCCGAGGATGGAATTCGTCCAAATCCTTTGAAATTGGAAGCGATTAAGAACTTTCCTATACCCAAGACAGCAAAACAGATTAAACAGTTCCTAGGACTGACCGGTTACTATAGAAAGATGATAAAAAACTACGCCAAAATTAGTAAACCTCTTACTTCTGCACTTACAAAAAATGCTAAAATAAACCCAGAAAACAAAGAGTACAAGCAAGCCTTTGAACAACTCAAACTCCTACTACAGAACAATCCAATACTTCAACACCCAGACTTCACAAAACAATTCATACTAACTACAGACGCTTCCAACTACGCCATTGGAGCGGTATTATCACAAATAACTGACGGTAGAGACTTACCCGTGTCCTATGCATCCAGAACTCTTAACCGACATGAATTAAATCTATCAACTATTGAAAAGGAACTACTGGCCATCGTTTGGGCCTGTAAACACTTCCGTCCGCATCTTTACGGCAGGAAATTCATAATCCAGACGGACCATAAACCTCTACAGTGGCTAAACAGCATAAAGGAACCTAACTCTAAATTATTACGATGGAAACTTTTGTTAGAAGAGTTCGATTTCGACATTAAATACGTCCAAGGGAAAACAAATAACGTTGCAGACGCACTCTCTAGAATAACAGACCACCCGATGAACACTCTAGATGAATTAGCACAAGAAACACTAGACGACTTTTTTAGAGAATACGGAAATGGGGCCAGTAATGACGAAAACGCAAGTCTGATAACTATTCATTCCCAAGATAGTTCCAATGAACAAATCACCACAGTGGATGACGACAGAATACTTAACACAGAACAAGAGCAGCTTATTCTAGAACGTGGTACTAAAGCTCCTACTTCTCTTAAAATTTTCGGAAAGACAAGACTAACACTCTACATACAAAACTCCTCAGACATTCCAAATATGAAAATATTATGTACAGAATATCTAAAACCTAAGACTACCTATGGAATACTATGCTCAAAAGAAGGTCCTTTAAATGAAGAGTACGAATCAATCTTCAATAATTTCAAAAATGTAATAATCAATAATTTCAACACCATAAGGTTAAAAAGGTACAAAAAACTTAACTTGGATATCACAGATCCAGACGAGCAAAAAGAGATAATCTCTAACTATTACGTTGGCAAAACCTATCATCGTGGTATTAATGAAAGCTACAACCATCTTCGCAGGAGATATTATTGGCCTTCTATGCTAAGAGACGCGACTGATTACATAAATAAATGCCCAATTTGCTTGAAAACAAAATACGAGAGGAAACCTGTTCAAACAGACTACAAAATTACACCGACTCCAGAAAGACCATTTGAGAAACTACAACTGGACACCTTCCAATACGACAAACGTAAATTCCTTACAATAATAGACTGCTTTTCCAAAAAACTCATGGCGTACCCACTAACAAGCCTCAATCAGTTAGAAATACAATCTTGCCTAAATGACTACTTTTCATTATTTCCTACCCCAAAAACAATACAAATAGACAATGGACGGGAATTCGATAATGAAGGATTAAGAAATTTCCTTAAATTATATGACATCAAACCCTACTATATCACCCCTGGGCATCCTGATTCACAAGGTCTGCTAGAAAGAGCGCATTCTACATTGATTGAACTTTTGAACACTATACAATTAGAAACTAAAAGTAACAAAACTGAGGACAATATGAAATTAGCCCTCATAGCTTTCAATAACACCCTGAACACTAATTTAAAGTTAACTCCCATGGAAATTACTTTCGGGGTATCTAAAAATCCTTATACTAATGAATTGACAGAAACACTAATAACCGAGGAACGAACAAATTATTATTTGGAGAAACTAAAATTAATACATAGACTCGTCAAAAACAAAATAGAAACAGAAAAGCAGAAACGAACAGAGAAACTAAATACGAGACGTGAAAAAGACATTGAAATACCAGACGAGACCTATCTAAAAACCACCTTTCACAAGAAAAACAAACCAAAATATTTCAAGGTAATTTACGATAAAAGTAAGAAATTAGCCACAAATCCTAAAATGAACTCAAAACACCCTTTCAAAATTCACCCCAACCGCATCAAGCGACCTAGGAAGGTAATTAAACCTAAGGATTCACATGTTTCAGGACAAGATGCTCCTTCAACTACTGCTCCTGGCCTCTTACAAGACGATTAACTTTAGCTCAACATACGGTATTACTCCAGTACGAATCCAAGATTCCTTTGTGATCAACCGAACCTACACATACATGCACAACATTGATATAACGCTTCTACAGACAGAATTAGATAATATTAAAAGATCATTGGATCTCATTAGTACCAAAACGGAAGACAAACATTTTATCAATATAATTAATTTACATTTAAAATATACGAAAACAAAACTAGGCCACCTACATTCTAACACACACAGAGCCAAACGAGGACTTATAAACGGACTGGGTACTGCGATATCTTGGCTTACAGGTAACATGGACGCTAACGATAAAACTAGATACGATGAAATCTTAGAGCAAGTCAAGACAAATGAATATCATCAAGAACATAACACTGAGAAACAACTGACGGTCAACAAAAGACTAATAGAAGAATTCAATAAAGACGTCAAAATTATACATTCAAATAACCTAAAACTAAGTAACTACTTCAAACGACTGACCAATGAATCTAACGCCCTAGAATTGAATCAACAATTCTCATTTCTATTTAGCACGCTTATGTTATTGTACAACAAAGTAAATGATTTAGATACTAGCCCAGAGTTCTGCAAATTAAATATCCTACACTCGAGTATTTTAACACACAAAGAATTAGAGATTTTAAGGAGAAATTCTAAAGTGAATTTAATTTCCAGCAATCCAAAAATATTATGGCAGCTGGGTAAGGTATATTGTTCCCTTCATGATGATTACATCTCTTATTTCATCCAATTTCCTTTGCAATCCCCAACCTATGAAACATTTTTCCTCCTGTCCTATCCAGTATACAAGGAAAATGAAATCATCACCATACATGAATATCCTTCCCTTGTTTTGAGAGACAATGAGATACTCACAGGTAATTGCATCCTTATTAACGAAAACTATTATTGCAAAAATGCAACAGTAATTGTGAACAAGTGTATTAATCAGTTATTAGAAGATCGAGACTTAAATGACTGTAAATTACTAGTTATAAACAATGTGGAGCCATTCATTAAATACATTCCTATTATCAATCAATATTTAATGTTCAATATCACTCAATCTATAATCGATGTTAAGAACAGAAGTATCACTATTTATCCAAAATTAACTCAGTTATTATTCCTCAACAGCTCAGAATATTTACGGAATTACAGCAAACCTTATGTATATTGGGAAAGTATTCCAATACTTCCTTCGGAAATACCTAAATACAAAGCTTATTCAAATTTTACGTTCGACCAGATACATGAAGCAAATATAAATGTTCGCCCTTTGGAGGCAATAGAGGAACCTCCCCTTGAAGACCACAAACTGATATATTGTTTCCTGATAATGATTATAATCATTTTGACTATTGGTATGTTGTTTCAAAATAAATGCTTTTGTGTAAAAAGTTGCAAAGTTGCAGATACAGAGCAGACTCACAGCCCAACTCAAGATTCTACTTCTGCCCATCATCGCTTCCCTGGGCTACCTGTCTGAAAGCTGAGGACAGCCTCAATCTTACGGAGGGAGGAGTTACAGCAGCTATTCTCACGCTACTCAGATAGAAAAGCTGACTCAACAGAATAACTATATAAAACCTCTGTTTTTTGTAATCCCACTCTCTTACTATTCAAGCAGTCATGATGTATGTTACTTTTGTGCGAAATAAATTTTTTTAAAAAACATTCAGTATTTCTAATTAACATAACTTTTGATGCTTTCCAGCTCTGCGGTACCAACCACCACAACAAATTGTTTTTAGGTGGTTCTGAGGAATCTGAGACATCAAAATTCAAATGTTGTGTTTGTTCAATATTATTGGCCTCTCTACAGAGTAATTATTTTCTACATACCTCTGTTGACAGATTGGCACTTGTCCCACACAATCTGAATATCCATGGTTAGGACATATTAGCAAATTTGAAATTTAAAGAAAATTTGTCGCGCGGCCGAGTATAAAAGAACTTAGGCTGGCGATTAATGTTGTTCGTTTAGTTGGATATCCAGGGGGGACGTGAGAACAATCACCCCTTCCTCCTAACTGACTTTTGCAGAAATGGAATTTTCGCGAAAATATTTCAATGATTTCTTAAAGTTTTCTTTTCAACTCTAGAGCCACATTTGACTCTATCACATTTATTTGAATATTAGTAACGTTGAATTTTTGGGAATTTTGGAGAGGGACTGAGCTTAGGCTTCCCATTAAAGTATCATTCGAATATAACATATGGTTACCGCTTGTATAGTAGTAGTGCAAATATGATCCAAATTTAAAGAGCATTTATTTACAAGGTGGGCTTATACAATGGTTTATCAGTTCCTTGCGGAGCAAAACGGCTTTATTTTGTTTTAAAACTTGATATATTAATTAGACGTGTATAGATAAATGTTGCAAGGGATAGCCCTGCCCATCACTGTGTGGAAGAGGCTCCTAGCAAGAGAAAATCTAAGGACAGCACGACCTCCGCGTTGCTAGTCCAGCGCGCTACCACTGAGCTAATCCCTTCCCTATTAGACATAAATCCAGAATTTTGATTTCAAAAACTGGGAAAATGTTCTTTGTGACTGTTCTGGAAGAGCGGCAGCAATGATCACCTCCATAACCTCACGTCAATACTTTTATAACTAACTAATAAAGTTTTAGAAAAACATTCTGTTTGAAGAAAATTTCTAGTGTTCCCGTACCTTGTGATAATTACAATAATATTTTTATTAAAGTTTATATAAGTTTATTTTTCAAAAATTTGAATACAAATTTTAATAGGGCTAATAGGAAAACAAATTAAAAAAAAAAAATATTAGAACCCCCATACTCAATTCATAAATTAAAACTGGATCAGCATTCTATCCAGTAGATGGTGACACTCAAACGGATTACGCACCGTGATCATCAAAACTCCATACTCACTTTATGGTATGAACTTCACTTTAACTAAACCAGTGAGGTGTTAAGTCTTCCAAACCCATTAAAATTACTTGCGAAACTCAGCTTAAACTTGCCTGAGATACGATTAACGAATGAATATTTTTGGACCGCCCTGGAAAGCTAACAGTGGTAAGATTATGCTTCTGGAGCGACTAATTTGATTGCTATAAAATTGTTTATATGTGACGTTATGTTATATATATACCTACAGAACAACAATAATTAAAAAAAGAAAAAAAAAAAAGCTCATTGTAACAACAAATAGAAAAATGAAGGATCGGGAATTATTATGTAAATCAGTGAACACCACAGGTGGTATGGATGTAAAAATAAGAAACCAACATGTAATAATAATGATGAAAATGAAGCAATGAGAAAATGCTGGTTAGCTAATGATGCTAGATTGTATTCATACACGCTCCGTTTTTTTTTTATTGCAGATCGGTGTACATATTTTGTGACATAAATAAATTTATAGCGTCCTCCATACTAAAAATATTATACTGGATTGTAGTGCGGTATTGAGTTCGATTTTCAGTCTTGGCCTTGGTTCTTATGAAACGTATTAATATAAGTTGTCTTTGCTTAAACTACGGTCGTCTATGTTATCTGATATGTATTTGTACAAAAAAGCATTTCTTTATTGATGATATTTACTGGAGAGTATGGCACATTGATCATATGAAAATAATACAGATCAAAATTGATAAGAAACTTTAGACAAATAGAGAGGAATTGAAACAGACTTGAATTTCTAAAGTCTTGCAAGAGTAACAACTGATTCCCAGGTCCCCTTCCCAGGTGAATGCGTAGGAAGACTCAGAATAACTGATATTTGCTGGCAAGAATTGCGTAAGATAAAAAAAATATAATTGTGAGAAAAGGCCTTCAAAAATTAGAACAATAGTATAAATGGAATACGGACGCTTCATTTTAAAGACAGTCCGAAAACGAACTCTTACACTTACGATGAGAACAAATCCTCACTGGCACAGAAAGGACCAATGCCCTTAAATTAAATGTGAACTATGATCCTCTTCGTGGGAGTACCAGGAATGAGCGGACAAACGGCAGGAGATGTTGGAGTTCTTGGCCGCAGATGCAGCCGAGAGTCGGAAACCCCTTCCCATATATGAGGAAAGGCTCGTATAACATGCTCCTTGTCACACGTTGCTAATGTTGTAAAGCGAAGGATTCAGGGGTGCTCAGAAGATTCAAAGGAATGTCTTGCTTCGAGGAAGTCTACTGCGTCGATACGGATGGTGCGCCAAGGTACGCAGACATAGTGGCCTTTCCAAGAAATAATGGCCACTGTCAGATTTAAGTCAATCAAGCAGAAGACGTATATAAAGAAAAGAATAGCACCTACGTGAAGTGAATTCCATTTTTGAAAGGAATATTCCGAGAAGAGTTCGGTGAAAAGGATTATGCAGTAAAAGGGCTATTGGTTTGGAGCTCGTGGAACAGTCCCCTGATTCACGGTAAATATTTGGAAGAGATTGGAGTGGACTCAAAGAAGCCATCACTCTTATCCGAGAATAAAATACTATTCAGGTACAATCCAGCGTTTAATATAATAATCATTCTCGCTTCCTATCTACCTTCCAAAAGATGTTGACTGTTCTACCAATTCTTCTAATTTTGTTTATCTGTTCTTAATTAGTTTTTAGAGTTTTTATTGACGAAGATCTAGTCCTACTTTATATTTGACAAATTAATATGTACAAACGTACGTTAGAACTACTTCATTTTGTTTGTATATTTAATAAATATTAATAAAAATATTTATTGTTTTTAATTAATTCTATTTTTATCATTAAGATACCTGCTTGTTATATTGATTATATTTATGATTGTTGAACATTAATGACCATTAGACTATGATATACAATTATCTATCACGATTGATCGGTACGCTGTGTTTTTCAGCAACCTAACAAAGTTAGAGGCAGCATCATTTATTTATATTTGTAATTGTAAATATTTTTTAAATAAATTGTTTCTCCCTCTTCTTAGGATTTATAATTGACAATGAAAATATATCTTTGTTCATTGAAATGAGAGCCAATTTTGCAGATTAATGTTACTGCGAAATTTGACGCCACTTAATGACTTCTTGAGATGGACCAAACTAAAAGAAATCTTAATGTGAAAGACCCAGGCATCAAGGCAGATGTGACACAACTTTCCGGCCTAATTTTTCAATAGTTGATTAATGAAGGCGTACGTTAAGCTGATGTAAAAATGTACCTTCCCTCTGCAAACCATGTTGCTTTTACAGGATTGCAGACTTATTTTATTTTTAAAGCATCTTTCTCTAGTATGACTTGAAAAAAAAAAACCTTCATAGAAAACTATGCTTTTCACGTCCGAAAATATCGTTAGCAACATTTTGACAATCGATGGTTAGCACTTGGAAGTTTTTCATCCAGCATCATGAAGATCCGGGATGCTTCCACTCTATAATATAACGCTTGGATTCAGGTAATTCTTTTCGTATGATATTCACAAGAAGTCACTACATTTGGACACCAATCATGAAGTGAAATCTATTATGCTAAACAGGCTCATACTTCAAGTAAAGAAGCATTTTTTTACTGCTAGCATTTCTATTTTGTATATTTCTTAATGATATAGTTATGTCTCTGGAACAGGGATGGAAAAAGCCTAACCAAGCCCAGAATATTTTTCATTCCAGCTTTTCTTTATTTGTTTAAATAAATAAACCAATTAAGATAATAAATAAATAATATTATCGTACGTACAATAAACAAAAAATTAATAGTTCGTAAATAGACACCACAATGTACTAAAACCGCACGGACTTAACGGAGTTGGCAATCGAAATGAATTTCACCATAATTACTACTAAGCACATAACAAATCTCTTTTTTGATTTTTTTTCTTATATACATATATAATCTGAAACACTCACACAACTTTCTTTTACTTCAAATTGTTTCTGTTCTCAAAAGTGTGACTGACAAATTTTATAATTTGTGAACCAAATTTAAGGAAATTCGTCGAAAACTGATGAAACTGTTCAGTAAAAGCGCACTTCCGGTTTACTAATTTCCTTGAAATTCGGAATTTTGGCCATCTATTTATTTCTAATTAATTTTCTTTGGATGATAGAATTGTATAATCAACTGCTTACAGCACTTTACAGGGAAACATAACCCCACCCCTCCACTGAAAATGCCCTTAAATGAATTTCCCCAGAGAAATATTTTAAATAAATTTATAGGATCTTTGCATGTTTAGTTTAGTTTATATACGAAGTTTCAAGAAAATCGTCGGAGCCATTTTTGAGAAAAACGCAAAAAAAACTAGTAAAGTGGTACTTCCGGTTGAGGAATTTTGACAGATAACGTACGATACTGCTTTAGAAGATGGAGTGCGTGGTGATTTAACAAAGTTAATATTCTTTGTACGCAGATTACACAGTGCTGCTGGCTGGATCCTTAATTTCAATTTTAACAAATCTAAGAAACAGCTTTGTAAAAAAAGGAACTGGTTGCCAATAAGCGCTGGTAATTTAAGAGAATGTTGACCGGTATAAACACCTAGATGTGAGGTTAACTTAAACATTCTACTATAAACACCTAATACGTATTCTGCCTTCTCTTTATAACTCACTTTAGTGATAAAATTTCATCCGCTGAAGTAGACATTAGTAAGTAATACGTAGCGCTTTATTTCTCAGAATGAGGCCAATTTAAGGTCTTTCCTTTAAGGGTGACGGTTCCTGAAATTTGGCGTCCACAATTTGGAACCGAAGGCGGGATCAGAAATTTCACTCATCTCAGCCCAGGCGTTTTTTAGGGCTGATGTGAGGCGTCTTTATGGGGTACACATTGGGCCCAGCTGGGTCTAAGTGCTGAATCTACTTCTGGAGGGCCCAGTTTCTAGAATGGATTAGATTAAGGTCTTTAATGCAGCTGTTTGCTGGGGAGGCCAAATTAGGGGACGTGAGAAATTTGACGCTCTAGAACAATTTCAGCGGAAGCTGTTTTCTCTGCCTCCTACTGCTCCTAATTATATTCCCCATATTGAAACCTCTATAGATCCCTTGTTATTATTTACTTCACACGTCCATTTTTCAAATAATACCTTAAAGGTAGAGTAGCCTTTTTGGCCTTTCGAAGATATAGCATTTGAAGTAATGAGGAGAAATGCATCAATTTTCGGGTGCTAGCGGCTCTTGCGCGATATATTAATCGAATTTGATAATTCATTGTCAAGCCAGAAAACTTTGGTCAAGTTGCCAGAATCTTTGGTCAAGTTGCCAGTGTTAAGAGCAAAAATCCAGGCTAATAATAGGGAGAAATCTGAGGAATCTCTTAGGAAGGCCAAGAATTCTAAGCGCTTCTGTCTGTACAGGGAAATATACAGCTAAATTTTGAGGCCAATTTTAATAAAAATTTGGATCCTAATTTCGAGTTCGAGGATTAGGATAACTGAGATGAGCTGCTAGATTTGAAAGTATGCCCTATGTGCGTTACATATATCTAGTGACAGGAGAATCTTTCATTTTTTGGCAGGATGTCCAAAAACAAGCGAGCTTTCCATTAAATATTTGGGATGCTCTAATATTGCCACTTCCCAAGATTGTCCAGAGGATGCTGTCTTCTCTCTAGACTATTACCCATTTGTAAATTTCTCTAGTAGCCGTGTAATTTTAGACTTCAAATTCTTCGTGACTAACTACAATCCTTCTTTCATTTCCAGCTTATAAATCCATACAATTATTTTATTATATTTTTATATGACCATATATTTTAAGTCTCTAGTGTATTGCTTTATTACCAATAAAGATTTATTAATTAAATTAATTCTTAATCACACACATATACAAATCATGTCGCTATAAACATTTTTTTAAGCACTTACTGGACCTAAAATTTATATGTTTCCGCGGTATACACATAGAATTACCTAAATCGATATAATCTTGCAGCAAGAATTAAATTTGGTATCAAACGTATTGTCTGCGAAGTAGGAACCAGAGAGAGAGAGAGAGAGAGAGAGAGAGAGAGAGAGAATTAATGCAATAAAAAAATATAAAATTATATACTTTTTTCGAATACATATTTCACTTTATGTTATAGCCGAGTAAATGTCGAACTACATATAAGTATTTAGCCGATAATCCCCCCATGATGCAATAATAGCAATACATTTACAAATTTTTTGAAGTAAATGCATCATTTTCTATTTAATATGATTCAATTATGGGATTATGCAATAATTGATAATAAAATAAAATTAGATTAATATTTATTGATTGGAACATTTTTTTTGTTCCATTAAGAAGATTAAATTATATCAAAATTACAGTTTGTATATTAAGATAATGCCTTAAAATAGATAATGCTTGAAACTGGCAATAATATTGCACTCAAAATTGCAACAATATCTATCCTTATATATTAATTATTAATTTTATCATAAAAAAATTACAACCTTAATAATTTTAACCTTAACAAACATCAAGGTTGTATTTATTTCGATTTAGATAAAAAAAAAAAAAAAAAACAAGCTTTTATTAAAATGAAAACCTATTAACTGAAAATTACTGATCAACAAATAGCTACAATGAGAGGGAAGACAGGTCGCCTGCAAGGAAGATGGCAATGATTGGTCCAATGGTTAGGTGATTTTGTGAACTGTGAATAAACTTAAATGTTAAATCGCAAAAATATGCCAAGAAAGTTTAAGATCTTACACAAATAATTTGAGAGCATTTATGTAGTAATAATAATAATAATAATAATCACATATAGTGATGGGATTAGCTCAGCGGTAGCGCAAAGGTCTCGAGTTCGAGAAAACCTACTGTTTTCCAGTGGCTGTTTCCCGTTGTGTGGCCAACGAAGATTTTATTATTTAAGAGACCATATTCGTCTTCTATTTTAAGGACATTTTATTCATAGGTATTTCTCTTCCTCGGAGCCAACACAGCTCAGTCTCCGCTGATGGGCAATAATATTGTCTATAATAAGAGAACGATGCCAGAGGTCAGTAGAGCACTGAGAAGGTTCGAGCCCAATGACCCATACATGATGAGCTTAAAAAAATCATAAGCTTTATTTTTCCTTTTAAATAAAAATGAATCAAATTAAATAAATAAATGAAATAATACTAATTTTTTTAATAAATAAATGAAAATATAAAAAACAATAAATAAAAAGTGACATTTGTATTTCAAAAAAGCATTTTTTTTTTTTTAAATTTAAGGCGTCTCAACATCTGTGGTCATTTGCGCCCGGAGCCTTCTCAGTGCACTGTCGGCCTCCGGACAGTGTTCTCCCGTTACAGACAACACTGTCCATCACCGGACAGTGAGCTGTAGGGGCTCCTAGGAAGAGAAAATCTAAGGGTAGCACGGCTGAATTCGAACCCGTGATCTCCGCAAATAGATCTCTATTCAACCTAATAATTTTTTATTTAAAAATTTCAATATATGTAGAATTATATATAATTTTATTTTATTTATTTAATTAATTTTTCCCCTGAGAAAAACGGAATCATTTTCGGTCATCTCTACCTTTCTGTTTAATTAGATCGCTGCCAGGGATTGCCCAATAAAGTTTTTAATGTTTCGTCAACAAAACTAGGTCTTCCTTTTCTTCAGGATGAAATCTAGGGCACCATTTAGATGTTTATTTTAGGTCATCTCGTTGGATCCATCTTTTCATTATAATCGGACTATTGTCATTTCAAATCGTCCACAATCCTAATGTCAAGCGTTCCTTGTTTCTTGTTCAAATCAACATTCTCAATTTTATAAAAAATTCCAACACACAACATGCTGCTTTCTAAGGCTCATTGTGTGGCCATCGAAGATTTTGTTACTGTGTTATTAAGAGGCCACATTGTCACCCATATATGTCCAGGACTTTTGTCTTCATTTTTATGGCCATTTTACTCTTGAAAATACTGAATATATTTCTTGATATTGCTGATGAACGTCTTTCTATCAATTAAGCTTTATTTGCTGTAATGATATTATCACTCTCCATTACCACCCACTCTGAAATAATGATTAAACCTACATCCCTACCCATTCATTCAACTCCTTTAACATTTACCTTAGTTTAGTTCAGTGCCCGACATAGCAATAAGCACATCATACAAGAGTCTTAAAATAGTCTGCTATTTTCAATTAATATTTAAAAAAAAAACCCTTGGCGCAACAGCCCATGAAGGGCCAAGGCTAGCCAGACGACGACTTCAACAGGTGGCGTGTGGTAGTTCCCCACGCCGTTTAGATCCGGCCTTCGCTACCTAGGGCGCTACTAACTGTAGCTTCCCACTTTTTATCACGATGCTGGGCCAACACCCATATATGCCCAGGACTTTGCCCTCACGGGAATCGAACCGTGAATTCTCGCACGAAAGGCGAGTGCGCCAGCCACTACACTAACGTGTGAGGACTCAATTAATATATAGACAGCGATTATTCCAGTCCAGTTTCTTAACCCACTCTGAGCGGGAGGTCTGGACAAAAAAAATTTTAAACTAATTCATGCCTGGCTATTTCTTTCCATAAACTCCACATTTTTATTGCTTATCTTCTTTTTAATGCCTTGCCGTTCAAGACAAATAAAGGAAACAAAAAAAAGTTTAATTATGTTTATTGTGTCAAAATAATGACGTACTTTGTACGCAAATAATGACGCAAAGTACGTCATGATTTGATATTTATCACCTTTTTCTCTGATTCGGGTAACGGTACTATAGGTTATGCTCTGAATGTTAGGAAGAGGGTTGCACAGTAGTAAGGTACTGCTTCATCAAAGGAATAAGAACTTTATGGGGGGGGGAATTATGAAGGAAAGGGGTACGCAGAAATGCAGTATTAATTAATGAGGCTTGCGTGAGGCTTGTAAGTTCCAAATACCATTAGTGTGTCAACAAACAGTTGTATTTGATTATCTTTGGACAATGCCAAGCCACTGAGTGCCATTTAATGGAGTTAGATGTAGAGCAAAGGAATTCCGAAACTGATTTTTTAAGATTCTTTTTGTGATTGTGTAAAGTTATGTTAAGAAATGATATTATATAGATTGTACAACCGTAATTATCCTGATGCCTTTAACAGGGAAGATACTGTATCCTGTGGAACCATTCAGAAATAATATTAGTATAGGTATGAAGTTTAAAGAAAAAAATTTAGTAGATTTCGATAAAATCATGAAAAAATGGAAAAAAAAAAAGCACCCATTAAAGTCACAATTTCGATTGATGAATTCTGAATTGGATGCTGATGTTGGACCTAAATAGTATATCAAATCTGAGTTTCCTACGATTTTTCGCGTATATGTTTTTTCTCTCTTCTCCACAACTACAAAACAAAGACTTGCAGGTAAAACATCTCACAATCCTTTCACTAATAATATTTTTCTTATTTAGAAATAATGAAAACAAGTATCTCAATTCGGAAAATTTGACACGACAAGAGGAAGTAAAAATAAAATCCTAAATTCCTCAAATTTGTCATAACTGATAAAGACCTTAAACTAAAGGTAAAGACAGGCATGGTGGTTTTAACCGAAGCGTTTAACGAGTCGGTGCCCGACTCGATATGTCATGGACTATTTCATAATAATGTATAAAACATACACAGCGGTGCCGAGCATTTCGTTTAGTGAGGCGGTTTTAAAACTGCGTCGGCAGGTGATTGATGTGAGGAATCGAATGGGTTGAAGTGGGTCGAAAGGGTGATTTAAGTTTCAGATTGCCCTGTTCAGACACGGGCGTTTGTTGACTCGTTTTGTTAACAAATGGCTGGAGAAAAATTTGATGCAGAAAAGCTAATAAATGAACTAGAAAATCGACCGGCACTACGGGATTTGAGGAAAAAGTATCCTTCTTTGTTAGCTATTCTAGGCAAATTGTGAGTACCTCATCAAAAATACTTCAAGACAGCCTAATGATGAAGTACTTCAGCAAACAACCTATAAAAATGCCCTTTTTGTTGCCTTTCTTTGAAAATTGGATGTATCCACATTCTTCGTTTTACTTTTTTTTAAATAAATTTTCCAATGCAATCAATATTGACAAATATACCATGTCGTCCATATTGCAAACCGCATCGATCACTGCACAAATCGTTTAATAAAACAGTTCAGTCTGGTTTGTTAGAACGCTAAAGACTCGAGAAAACTCTTCGGTTAAAACCGCCGTGTCTGTCTTTACCCTAAGTTTCTTTGGCCTGTCTTATCTTATCTATGATATGTTTCCAAAAAATATGTAAAAGCGCATTAGAGGTTGATTGTTTTCTAAATTGTTTTGAATTTACAAAAAAAAAAAAATACATTTAAAAAATATAAAAATATCTAAAATTCTATGTACATTCAAATAACAGCGTGTCTTTACGTTAACTGTATATTTAATAATACATATGACGACACAAAAAATTACAGATCCCCACGTGTAAAACTTCATAGATAACAACAAGCCTATAAAGAATAATTTCAAGGACATAAATTATTTCGTTAATTTGTTTTTCTAATGGTCAATTAGTTTTTACTTTATATTTTATTATTTCTCATTTATTCTGTCCAAGATGACAACTTTCACTTAGATAACCATTTTTTTAATCACTTTTCGTTGGAAAAAGATATTTCTAAGAATATGGCTTATTGTTGTTTACACTGAAGCTGAGAAGATAATTAGATGTGGAAGTCCTACTATCTCTCTTAAAGAATGACTTGAGACGTGGCCGTAGTACTTTGTAGCGGTCTAACACTGCTGATACAAGCATTAAAGATGAATCGATACTTTCCCTCTCATCATGACCGTGAAAAAATATGCCCTGCACACTTTCGAACGGTCTACTATGCTGACGTTTGCAGCGAACGGAGAATTGAATTATTCTTTTACTTGGACATGGAGAGTAAAATTGCAGACTCAATTTCTTATCTAATATGAAAGTCTAGGTTACTGGAAGGGACTTCAAGAAAGCATCCCTCTTCCAAACTAGTGTAACAATTATGATGGGGAAATGTACGCTGTTCATGTTGCCCTAGACTTTATGTGTACTAATACTGAGGAGAGGGTAGTGTTGCTGATCGACTCCCAGTCGGTTATACGATCGCTTACGTCACAGGAAACCGGCGAAGGTTAGCCTAGAAGCTTCATGTAAAAAAAACATTAGCAGCTTGACCAAAGCGGGTAAACGCATTGTTTTGTAGTGGATATCGGCTGGAATTTACGGGAACGAGCAAGCTGATCGTTTGGCTAAGGAAGGATCGAAAAAAGAACAATGTGATCTATCTGTTCCACTAAGAAATTTAAATGCTCTAGTATCTTCGTCATTAAGGGATATATGGTACAATAAGTACATAGAAAAAGGGAGCTGGATACAAGTGGGAGAAACTGGTGGAAGCATGCGGCAGGATTCCAGCCACTCTCCCGCGTTCGGTTGTTGTTGCCTACTTCCATATGCTGACGGGCTACGATCTGCTAAAGAAACAACTCCACCGTATAAGGATTGTTCACACTCCCTTTGCCATTTGTGTGGCAGGGAAGACATGACAGGAGGGCATTTAGCTCTCTGCTCTGAACTAAAAGATGTTACATCATCTGCGAAATCTACTTTCATATGTAATGCACATTTATAATGGGCTGCCAGAAAGAGAATGGCCGAAAAGCCATACTAATGGCTTAATAAAAAAAAAATGTTCCTGGAAGGGGATATTCCCAACATTACCAGCAGAGAATGGTAGTAGGACAAACGATATGAATACTCTAATCCAGTGGGGTGGTATCGACCATTTAAAGGGTGTAGTTGGATTTATACAAGGTATTTTTTTTGTAGATTGTCTTAATGAAAATGTTTGGGAACCTCCTCCCTTAATAAACCATCAAATATCACACTAGCAAAGAAAACAGTACATTGTTATGGTAAATTAATTTGAGTAGAGAATCAAAAGAGATTTATTCTAAAGATGTATCTTTTTTTTAAAAAAAACATGCTACGATGGATAAAATCATGGATGTTATCCAGCATTGCGGACCCAATCACATATTCAATATTATTATAACTTGAACTTACAAACCAGAAATGGTTAAACAACAAAAATACCATGAAAAATCAAGTTTAAACTGTTATATAACCAAACCACTAGCAGAAAGAGATTAAAAAAAAACAAATTTGTAGCAAAAAATCAATAAGAAAACAGGAATTATGATAATTCCAAAAAAAAACTACAGACAAAATTAAATATTACGTAGGGTAGGATAGGGTAGAACAGAAACATTGTGAGGTGCAACAATAACCCATCAGAAGAGTTTGAATGGAGCACAGTTCTTGCTTAAGTCCACTTCTGTTTAATAGTTATAAAGGCAAAGCCTAGAATGCGGGAGTTTCATTTCGGATACAGGAACCTAATAACTATTAGCTACACCGTGATGGCATACGCTGACGATTTGTTGGAATTTGAGAAGGATAGCAGGGGTCTTCAGTACATACAATTTAGTCGTCTTCAAGAACCGCTCATAAAAATAATTATGGCAATAAAAGATGACAAATCTAAAAATCATGAGAAATAAGTCAACTTAGGAAACTCAATGTCCGAGTAATTTGAATTAACGGGAAGAGCTTAGAAGCAAGTAAGTAATTACAAAATACTTGGCGTTCATCCGACATATCGATTCGGAGAACAGGGAAAGGAATCCAGTTAGCAGCAATATTCTTCAACACTATTAAAAAAGGCTTTATTAACAAGAAATAAATCTCCAAAAGAACAAAAATAACTTGTTTTTTAAAGAATACCTTCGTCCACTAATTTCAAAAACAAAGTTTGGAAATGAGACGCCTACGGAGGATAGAAGGGAAAACAAGAAGAAACAGAATAACAAAACAGTACTATAAGATCCAATCTTTAGGTGATACCAACCAATACAGTCAGTGATTGAGGAGACCATCATATGATACGGCCATGAGTTTAGAATGAAAGATGAAAGAATAGCGAAGATAGGGCGTTGGCCCAGAGGAAGACCACGAAAGAAGTGAGAAGAGGGAATTCGCGAAGCTTTTGCGTCACCTTGGACAGAATGGAACAAGAGAAGGGATTGATTAATGACAGAATAGTTTGGTCCAGATTCTGCAAAGAAACCTTTACAACGCACTAAATGTATACAAAGGGAAGATTAAGAAAGGAAAGAAAAGTATAATAAGCTAATAGTTATCTATCTGACAAGAAACTAAAGTGCCACTTTTACATAATCAAGCTCAGGTTGAAAATTGTAAAAAAGACTTAAAGTGTCGCGTTAAATATTATATTTTGTATCTACAATAAGAATAAGAACAAGTTTATTTACATTTAAAAGATTAAAAAAAAATTTAGAAAAGGAGAAAGAGGTTCCCCTATATTCCCTATATTCACTTCACAAAATAATTAAAAAAACTTTCTTTTAAGCCGCTTTTTTATGAAAAATTCCTCATTATATCTCTGTCTGTCCAATATAAGGTTGCTCTTTAGCGGTAGATGGAGCCGTGTGTGTCCATATTTAATTAGAAATTGCAGTGTATTTCAAACGAAATCATTAGTATATGCTAAGAAAAAATAAATTAATAAAAAAAAAAAAACCATAACCACTAGCTGTTTAAAGCAAAATATGCTTTAATCTTCGATGCTTGTATTTTTTATGTTTAAAAGAACTTAAGAACAATATTTGATACATAGTAGAGGGAATTTTTGTCAAAGGAAATGATAAATTTAGTCATTAAATTGTCTACATTACATATACAGTGTGTAAAATTAATACCTAAGAGAATGTTGTCCTTGAAAATGGAAGATTACCTTCATAAAGTTTGTAAACTTTAGGATAAAGTTAAAATTATATTGTTTTCTGACATTTATGTTAAATTGATTTTCAAATTTCTAAAACTACAAAGAGAGTTGAAGAACTTCCTTAACCTTGTTTCGTTGAAGGACAAAACAACTAAGGTCCTTTGCCCCTAACGTTCAATCAATGTATGCACTTAATCACACCTTCCATCCAACCAATCTTTCCAAGTGCAATTTGTGATACATATTCAGATTATCATATCAAATTAAATAGCTGAATGTCTCTAAGGAATTGTATTGTTTTGCTCACGCTACATTCATCATCATTTAGGTGCCTCTTTCAGATTATTTGGCGTATTCAATTTTTCTCTAGCACTAGCATACTGTGGACATTGAATTAGAATGTGGCGGACAGTCAATGGTATCAAGCAAACGTAAAATATCGGCGGTTGATCACTATGAAACAGGTATCTGTGTGTTAGCAGAGTATGGCGTAAGCGCAATCTTGCCATTACAACTTCTTCTCGTCGAACAGCTCGATATGACGACATAAATTTGTAAAATTGAAAGATGATAACACCATCACTTTATTTTTTAATCTCTCTCTTTAGATTAAAAGTGAGTTAAGCTATCTAACACTATCTAGCATTCTACATACATCACCAGCAAACATCATCACTCTCTGCTCCATCACTCTATTTTCTGTTCACAAAATACTAAATTGTAACAATGTATACTATTAGTATGTACATGTTGTGAGTTTTGTGAATTTATTTTATCACCAACAAAATCCATTCATGCCATCTTACACTTATATTCCCATAATCCATCGGCGATATATTTAATTGTTTTCACACAGGATTTTTACATTTTTTTAACATTTCCACAATAGCCACTTCCTGTGTCTTGGAGGAGGAGGAGCAGACTAGTCCAACATCTTCTTTGAGTATTTCCCATGAACATTCTTCGGTAAAGTCATATCATCTTCATTTTCAATATATCTCTTCTGGTTTCTTTCCTTCCTCTTAAGCACTCATTCCGGCACTTTATCAAGGCCTATACAAATTACTACAGCTGAAGCCCTTTTTTCTTCTCTCTTACATTAGAAATATTTGCCTTCTTACGTTCATCTATTACTTTTCAATATTGCTATACTAAAGAAACACTGGTATCCAGGGACAATGAGTTCCTGAAGCCGAACTACTCATCATCAGACGTTAATTCGTCTAGCAGAAGCTGCCTTACTCCCATACGAAAATTTGTTGAAGATTTTTTAAAAAAATCGTCGACAAAAAATCCCAATTTCTTGTATTGCAAACTCTGCGTGCATATAAATTCTTTAGAGCATGTTTTATATTCTTCCTTTTTTCAACTCTAATAAACATTTAATATTAACTCTACCCTACGCTAGTGCGATGATATTTTCTATATAAATTGTAAAAAAAAAAAATAAAAAAATTTAGAATTAAAAGCTTAAAATAGATATTTCTCTTCCTTTCTATTCCTAAAATGAATGTTTTTAAATACTGATTTAAGCAGAAAAGTGGAGACTTTATTTTTCCACGTTTCTTAAAAATAAAGTGTGTAACAAGTAGAGCAGAAGATGGATTCAACTATAAAACTATGACCTTGATAATTTTGTATATATATATAAATAAATATCATTATTATAACATTCATTTAATATTTACAGTAAATGTTCTCATCCCATGTTTCAGTACATTAGAGTACAAATTCATCCCATTTATTTTGTTAACTTATTAATCAAAGTACATAATTTGTTAAAAAGAGTTTTAAACGCAAATTAAAAAAAACAACTAAGAGCTTTTGTAAGTTTTTACTTATGAAATAGTTGTAAAAAGTTATTAAATATGAAATAGGATCCGAAGAGAGGGACCCAAAGCAGAGAGAGAGAGAGAGAGAGAGAGAGAGAGAGAGACAGAGAGAGAGAGAGAGACGAGAGAGAGAGAGAGAGAGAGTCTCACTCACTAGTTTATGCCAGACTAGAGTGGGAGAAACTGTTTAAATACAGCTGTGTCAGCAATAGGAGGGAGTCTACCGACAGTCTTGCAGCAGAGTACATACAGCAGTCACAACGCGTCATCAACCTTTCTCTTTATACTTCTCACTACCATTTTATACATTTTAGTGTAAAGTGTCCAGGCAGTTTGAGCTACTTTTCTATTATATAGTGTTCACCCATGGTTTTTATTTATCTATACAACCCATTTTCTCTCCTTCTCAAACCTATTATAAATATTACAAATAGAATTTGTATATTTCCAGTGTTTCATAATAATAAACTAAACTAGATCAAATCATGCGGCAAAGAAGCTCGGTTTACAAATAAATGTGGATAAAACAATATACATGAAAACCGCAAGAAACCCAGGCAACGAAGAAGATTCCATCGAGATGATGAACTATTTAATTTGCGAGGGTAAAAGGCTTCAAATATTTAGGAGCAGTTGTTACCGAGCAGAATGACGTTAGCTCTGACATTAAGGCAAGAATCACGGCAGGCAATAGATGCTATTTCGCGATTCACAATATGTTGCGCTTTAAAGCCTTATCTACACGTGCAAAGCTACTGGTATATAAGACGGTGATAAGTCCAGAGTTACTGATCCAAGTGAGGCGTGGGTAATGACAAGGGAAGATGAGCAGGATCTGAATGTCTGGGAGAGGAAGATCAGAAAGATTTACGGGCCAGTGAAGAAGCGAGATCGGTGGAGGATTAGGTCGATTGTAGAGTTGAAGGATGTATACCAGGAATCGGACCCTCGTAGCCTTCATTAAGCAAGGACGCCTTAGGTGGTTGGGTCATGTGGAGCGGATGGAGCCGGAACGCTCTGCCTAGAAGGATGCTTTATGGCACTCCTGGGAGTCAACGTTATCGCGGGAGGTCTAGTATGAGGTGGCTCGATGATGTGGAGGCGGACCTGAGGAGCATGGGCGTGCGTAGATGGCGTTTGAGAGCCAGAGGAATGGAGGAAGGAGGTTGAGGAGGACTGTAGCGCTCCAGAAAGAAAGAAATAAGGTCAAATGATATTTTCCAAAGACTAATCCGTCCATGACAGATCTCTTTTTACGCCTCTTCTGTTCAGCTAAATTTCTAAACCGGCATTAAATTATAAAATACACTGAACTACTATGAATACTGGACACTGGTAAAAAAATAACTGATGTGTTCTGACATGTCACATGACTTTCTCTTACTCAGTTACATAGTCTTCTAGTTTATCGAACTATAATATCAAACTATAACTTCTTCTTATTATAATTCATTTGTTTAATAAAATTAATAATTAATTCCGTTTTTTTTAAGTTGCTGCAAGAGACTAGATTTTGATTGAATTAAGATTAGATTTTTAATTAATAAGATAGTAATTTAAATTCTTAAGACTACATTTGGATTGAAAAAAATCTGGTATGAAACACTCACACAACTTTCTCTTACTCCAGATCTCAACATTTTATAACTGACAAATGTTATAGTTTGTGTAACAAAATTCGTCGAAAAACTGAAAAAAATTGTTCAGTAAAAGCGCACTTCCGGTTTACTAATTTCCTTGAAACTCGTAATTTTGGCCATCTATTTATTTCTAATTAATTTTCTTTGGATGATAGAATTGTATAATCAACTATAACAGCACTTTATAGGAAAACATAACCCCACCCCTCTCCTGAAAATGCCCTTAAATAAATTTTCCCAGAGAAATGTTTTAAATAAAAGTTGCTAACCTTTGTAAGTTTAGTTTATATATGAAGTTTCAAGAAAATCGTCGGAGCAGTAGTTTTGAGAAAATCGTACAAAAGTAAAAAAAGTCATTTAATAAAGTCGTAAAGTAAACGCACTTCCAGATTATCCGATTTTTTTGTCAAACTCGGAATTTCAACAACATATTTAATTATAATTAACATTATTTAGATGACAGAATTGTCTAATAAACTGAAATAGTACTTTATATGAAAACCTAACCCCTACCCCTTCCCATTATGTACCCTTGAATGAATTTTCCCAGAGAAATGTTACAAATAAAAGTTGTAGCTCTTTGTATGTGTAGTTGATATACCAAGTTTGATGAAAATCGCAAAAATTAAAAAAAAAAAAAAACTAGTAAAATAGTACTTCCAGTTGAGGAATTTTGACAGATAACGTACTGTCGGATACCATGGTGATACCTAAATGGAATATCAAGTTTCAACTTTCTAGGGTTTTGAGCTGTTCACATACATACATGCATACAACACACACACACACACACACAAAACACTATTTGCTAAAAACCACTTTTTTGGATTCAGGGGACCTCAAAACGGATATTTCCGGTGAAAACTCGATATCGAAAATTGACAAGATTACAAATACTTCCTCTTACTAGGAAGTAAGAGAAAGCAAAAAGAGGGGACATGTGGAAAGAAGTACGTCCTACCTAGGGCTCTACAGTACCTTGCCGGGCAAGGTAGTATGAGTGGATTCCACTTAGGACAAGAAGTGCCATCCCAGTTCGTGCAGACTTGATTGGAGAAAGAATATAAAACGAAGGGCGCGAATAAACCTCGCAAATTGATGCGCCCGGAAAAAAAAAAACTAGCTCATACGTAGAATACCATCTTCAGAGTAATCTTTCAATAATAATTTGATGACTGCGCCACCTTTATAAAGTTAAGAACAATATAATGAATAGCTAAAAAACCTCCAGGGTTAATCAAAGTTTTTCAATTGAATATTATGAATTCGTTCGAGAAATTTTTGTCAAATCAATTTATAAAATACCTACGAAGGGAAAATTGGTAAAAAAAATTCTAAACTAATTATTTCAAAGAAATAATCAGCTATAAATAATTAACCAATCACAGTGGTAATACAAATGGTGTGAAATGTGGGGGTATGTTAGGCCAATCAGAAATTTACAATTATCTTTTTTTTTTCTTTTTTTTTACCACGCCTACATTTTTACATCTTTACTCCTACACTGTGATTGGGTAATTATTTATAGCTGATTATTTTTTTGAAAAACTAGTTCAGAATTTTTTTTTACAAATTTTTCCTTCATAGGTATTTTATATATTATTAAAATTGTGCAATAAAAGAAACTGTAAAAACATTGATTACAAACATATTATTTACTGTTTTATATATAATTAATGTGTGCTACAAAGAGAAAACTCAGAAATTTTATTCTACTGTAGATAAAGAAGGTGAAAGAGGTGAAAATGCAAGATGCAGTGTAAGTCCGCCATTTTGTATTTGGCTAGTAATGGGACAAAATAGAAATCATGTTTTTTTTTTAAGGCAATGAACCTGTCGGTTATTATGCCCTTTACTGATCATCACACATAAGTCATACTCAAAGAGTTAAATTAAAACTATATATTCACCCTATACTCTATATAAACATTTGCGATTCATACTATATGCAATATATACATTTTAATAACCTATTTATTTACATGGTATCTATATGTTATTTACTATTTCTAAATACTGTTAATTAATTTGGTTTCTTTAAAAAAAATTAATTTTACTATCTATTTTAATCGGGTCATCTGTCAAGGCCTCTTCTAGTGTATCTGGAATACTGTTATGCTGTCTACTTTGTCCTATATAGTGAACACTCCACAATTACATATTGTACGGTTAATGGTACATTACATGCCCTGCATGTGGAAAGATTTTCTGTACACATGAGGTAACCATAGGTTAACTGGGTATAGCCGAACCTTAGGGAAGTAACTACTACCTATTCCCTACGATTACCCCGCGTTGAAGAGTTCCTAGCTTTAACAACTGTTTTAATGGTTCTTAACTTACTGATCGTCACTGACGACCACTCATTTTGCCGGATCCATATATATATATAACGTTTTATTTGCTTCACCACGTCTATTGGCATTCTCCTTTCTATGGTTATAGCCATATTAGGTGGCATCTTTCGCCGCTAGGTCGCCATCGGTGATACCACAAATTCCCAAGTGGCCGGGTACCCAGACCAAATGAAACATTTGCATCTTCTCTTTTCCAAATTTGTAAAGCAATGTATGAATGTCCTGGACAATATGCTGCTTACAGTATATAGGTTTCAGTGATTCTAAGGCGCCAGATTTAATCAGAACAAACGACAACTCTACCCCGAGTCCTTTCCACTGCCCTTAATGCCTTGTAAATTGCGTAGAGCTCCGCAACATATAGGATAAAGCTAGGAGAGATGACGCACATTTCAAAGTTATGCCCTGTATCAAAATATAGGAGAAATATTAAAGAGGTAATGCTTATAAAGCATATGTCACCTACTATTATCTGCAAAAAAAAATGTCATTTTTCAAAATAAAGACTTCTCATTTATTTGTTGTGGTGGTTGGTTCCGCAGAGCTGGAAACCATCAGAGACATTTTCCGTGGTAGCCTGCTTCATTTTGTGGTCATCGACCGGTTTCGGGCGTTCGCCCATCTTCAGGATGCGTTTTTCTAACTAACTGAGTTAGTGTGAAACTAAGTTTGCTCTGTGCGAGTCTGTGTTGTCACACTGTCTAAAAAACATCCTGAAGATGGGCGAACGCCTGAAACCGGTCGATGACCACAAAATGAAGCAGGCTACCACGGAAAATGTCTCTGATTCTCGTTTATTCCAGAAACAAAATACAAATACACTATATTTGGTAGGAGACCTCTCCTCTGTGAAGGTAACATGGTTGATCGACATGAAATTTGGTAAACACTATGTCTACGAGCGCAACTTTAACGACAGCAGGAAATCTTTCATTTCAGTTGCAATTAACGTAGTATATATATAAAATAAAAAAAATTACTAAGCGTTATTAAAATTCAGGTATTCACACCAGATATAGCTGGATGCGTATAAATGTTCGTAGAACACAGAAGAACACACAAAATAACTGAAGAATTTTGTGCAATACGTTCGCTTCTGATCTCTCTACTCCTGGACTAACTTGCATGACACCACGTGGTGGCTAACAAGAGAACCAAAGCCTGCGTCTTCTCTCCTAACCCCGTCATCTCTCCTAGCTTTACCCTATGTTATGTTTAGTAGGTAGACTAACTATTGCAGCATTACAACCCTGCTGATGTTTCGATCCATTACAATTCATGTTAAACACCTACAACAAATTTCTTCAAGGAATTCATAATTATCAGTTAAAAAAAACTTTTCTTAGAAATGGAGTTTGCAGCGTATTCATTATATCTATTGACCTTAATTTTATATAGTAATATAAATGAACAAAATATTTCAAAAAGAAAATTATTGGTATTCCGATTGGGTATCATCACCGCATCTGATGCGAAAGTTTTTTTTGTTCAAAAGCCATCAACCGGAAGTGGGATTATTTTTCAGTTTTTCCCGATTTTCTCGATCTCCAAAACAGTTTCGACGATATTCTTTTTTAAACACTGTGTACTGTCTATTCACAAAAATGCCCGTAACTTTTATTTGAAACAGTTTTACAGAGAAATGGATTTTTTTGGGAGGGGAATTCGGGGAACAGTAACTCAAAAAGCTTTCTCTAAAACAGAGCTCTTAGACTTTTTCTTCCTAGGAGCCTCTACAGTTCACTGACCGGTGTTGGACAATGTTGTTTGTTACGAAAGAACACTGTCCGGGGACAGACAGTGCACTGAGAAGGCTCCGGATGCGCAATGACCGGCCTTAAACTAAAAAAACAAGAACAAAATAGAGGAGATTTTTAAAGTGGAGAGACAGAAACATTTCGTAAATCGAAAATAAGGACGTACAAAAATCGATCATAATTTATAAGGTCACATGCATGCTTAAACTTCAAAATATTACCGCTATATATAACCTTTCTGACGCTATTCAGAGAGGCTGCTAAAAGTTTATAACTTTTGTTAGATTAATTTTCAGTAGTATACATTCCATTCCAGTATGTGAGTGAGTTTACCAGTGTTTTGTTGAGCATAGTTATATATTGAGATAAAAATAATTGTTTAATTATAAGTAAAGAAAATTAACATTGTTTCCTTACCACCATTCTCCAGTTTGTATACATATAATTTAATCTATTTTTGGATTTTATTCTCAGTACATCAGTATTTTACAAACTTCATTTCAGAATAGTTCAAGTATTTAATTAATTATTGTTGTTACATAAATTTTGTGTGCAAAAAATACTGTTTTATTTAAAAAAAAAAAAAAAAATCTGGTGTGAAACACTCACACAACTTTCTCTTACTCTAGTTCTCAAAATTATAATTGACAAATTTTATAGTTTGTGTACCAGATTTATTGAAATTCGATGAAAACTGAAAAAACTGTTGAGTAAGCGCACATGCTGGAAAGAATGATAAATGAACTAGTTGAAGCTGGTAGTTTAGCTGGACTAAATTTAAATGTCAGTAAAACAATGCTGTTTACGAATGGTCCCAGATTAGAGGTTAAAGTCAATAGTGTGTCATTATTCTGGGCGAACGAAGTCATCTATTTAGGTTAGACGGTTTGTTTCCAAGATAGATCTAAAAAGGAAATTGATAGAAGGATAATTCTCGCCTAAAAAAAAGTTCTGGTCCTTAAAATTCATATTAAAAAATAAAAATATTAATGAAGTAAAGAATGGGCAAATTTTGGATAGTTGTGTGGTACCGTGCTTAACGTATGGTTCACAGACATGGACCCTAACAAAGAAGGATATGCAAACATTAAAAACTAATTAAAGAGCAATGGAACGTAGTATATTGGGCATTAAACGTAAAGATCGTATCAGGTGTGAAGCTATAAGGAGGAGAACCAATGTGAAAGATATTGAGGTTAAGATTAAAAAAGTATATTGGCAGTGGGCTGGACACCTGGCTAGAACTAATGATAATAGGTGGTGTAAATTAGTTACCTTATGGAAACCTTATTTCAGTCGAAGGAAAAGAGGGCGACAGAAGAAAAGATGGACTGATGAGTTGGTGAAACATGCAGGTTCATCATGGATCAAAAAAGCAAAGACAGGGAAGAATGGAACAGAATGGGAGAGGCCTATGCTCTGTTAGGGCCTGGTTTTAGTGAATAGTAATAGTAGTATGCATTACTATGATAATTAGTGAATATAGAGGTAATTTACATTCTTATGAATTTGTTTAGTTAATTATTCTTTTTTTAGTTTGTGAAGATGATGTGTTTTATTTTATGTTCTGTATATATTGCTGTAATCTAAAACCAAATAAAGGCTATTATTATTATTATTATTATTATTATTATTATTATTATTATTATTATTATTATTATTATTATTATTATTATTATAATATTATTTCTAATTAATTTTGTTTGGATGATAGAATTATAATCGACTATAATAGCACTTTAGAGAAAAACATAACCTCAACCCTCCCCTAAAAGTGCCATTAAATGAATTTTCCTAGAGAAACATTTCAAATAAAAGTTGTAGCTCTTTGTATGTGTAGTTGATGTACCAAGTTTGAAAAAAATTGTCGTAGCCATTTTGAGAACAACGCAAAAAAGTTATAATAAACACTTTTGCCATAATGATACCTAAATGGAATATCAAGTTTGAACATTCTACGGTTTTTCGTTTTTGAGCTATGCTGTTCACATACACATACACACACATACCATTTGCTAAAAACCACTTTTTGGGACTCAGGGGACCTCAAAACGGATATTTCCCGTGAAACTTTGACACGATTACAATACTTCCTCTTTCTAGACAAAGTAATAAATGTAAAAATGATTATGTAATGACATGGCAAAGTCACTGGCATCGGCAAAGTCATAGCAATGTCAAATCCAACAAAGAAAGAATAATTTACAACTAGTGGCCTAGCCAACTGACTGACTTCAAAACAAGGCCGCAGCCAAACAAACAAACCAAGGGTAAATACCCTTACATCAAAAGCAAGCGCCGATAAGGCTGGCCACTGACATAAATCGGCGGTTACCAAACTACGAAGGTCGCACACTAGGACAGATGTCTTGGTGGAGTGTGGCCAACACCAATATATAAACTCGCCCCATTGGAAGAGGGGATGATTATATCATATACGATTATACGAGCACGTCTTCATATACGAGCAGCAGTTTACGCGTCCCTATATAGTTTTATTTAAACTTATTATCCTTTAGTTGTGCATCTTAGTTCGTTTATTTTATCATTCTAAGTTATTAGTTATTTATCTTCTATTTAATTCCAAGTATTTTGTTGTTATTAGTTACCATTTATTACGTTAAAATTATTGTACAAATACAGTTTATTTTTATAAAATCCGTATTAATAATTCGAGCACTAACTTCCAAAATCTTAAACTAACTTCCGCCCTCTTCAAGACATCTACTACATCAGGAATTACATTAAACGATTCCATTACAATTACTTGAATTTTATTCTTCAAAATTATTTAAATCTTCATTTTACTACCTACACACGTTTCTGCAAACATTTCATTTTGGGTGACGATACCCACTGTTTTGAGGCAATACACTCTTCGTTTCCTAATCGCACTGCTTCATAATTTTCAAGGTGTCGCCCAATGAGAAAATGAGCCATAGACCGCAAAAGACCGTACTCAGATGATGCAATATCGGGACTATAGGCCAAGACGCTTATTCGCTTCAACGCTACTAATTTTACTTAGTCACATGCGAACGGTGGACGGGAGCGTTAACATTTGCAGAATTTCGATTAATCAAACAAAAAGGGGTAAATTTAATCTTAATCATAAGTGTTTAAGACTAAATCAACCTTTGTCCCAGGGTTCACTATAAACAGCTCTGCCGTCTAACAAGTTCAAAACGTAAATCCACCCACCAGACGCATGACATTTCTCCTCGTGACTATTTGCTGGAAGAGCTCACGAAATAAGAATTATATTTCTTAATCTCTTTTTTGGCTATTCTCAATTGTCTTGGTCTTCCTATGATGATTTGTATTGCGGCTATTTCTGTCGCTTTCCAACTCGTAAAACATATTAGAAATTATGTCTGCGTTGTTTAATTCTACAATCTTCCAACTGAACAGTGTTGAAATTACGAGGCATGTCCTCGTAAGTGTACTGAATTTTTGTAGGTTACAAAAATTTTTATTTGAACAAAAAAATTACCTGGTTACATTAGTACATATGTAAGCTATTTTTTGACATAGTCACCATTCCTCTCAATGCAGGTGGTGAACCGGGGTATGAATTTTTTGATGCCTTCCTCGAAGTAGTTTCCCGCCAACCCCTTCGTCCACCTCCCCTTCACCTCCTCGTCGGTTGAAAACCTTTTTCCACCCATGTGCAGCTTCAGGGAGGTAAAGAGATAGTAATCTGAAGGTGCTAGGTCAGGGGAATGCGCGGGATGGTTCAGGACATTCCATTTAAACGAGGCAAGCAGTTCCTTCGTGGCGTTGGCCGTGTATGGTCTGGCATTGTCGTGCAGCAGGCAGACTCCCTTTGTCAGCATGCCACTCCTTTTGTTCTGAATCGCCCTCCGCAAGTTTTTTAGGGTCTCACAGTATCTTGCAGAGTTGATGGTGGTCTCCCCTTGAGGCATATATTCAATTAAAATTATGCCTTGACCGTCCCAAAACACGGATGCCATGATTTTCTTGCTGAAATTGTGGTTTTGAACTTTTTGGCGGAGGGTGAAGAGGTGTGACGCCACTGTTGAGACTGCCTTTTGGTTTCAGGTGTGTAGTGTGCAACCCAAGTTTCATCTCCAGTAATGATGGAGTGGAGAAATTCATCTGCATGGAGTTTGTAGCGTCTCAAAAACTCTTGCCCGGCCTCCACTTTTCACACTTAGGGGGACATTGGATTGACATTTTTCGCGAAACGTATTGTCGCGTCGACAGTTCTTAACGTACTGACCTCGAACCGGTCTCGTTGCGGAGGGAAGGAATCAGGCTACACTACAGGATAGCCAACATGTCGTAAACAAAATCCCTCCGGCCGTGAGAGCCTCAGTACACTTACTCACTGGACATGCCTCATAGAACGACGAAAGATAATGAAAAATGTATCCACTTTTCTTTTTCTGAACCGGGCCCAACAGGTGGGTGATGGTATGTTATATTAATATTCAATATATCCATTTATAGAAGAGAAGTGTTCTATTATCACTATAACGTATTAAGTAACTAGTATAAAACTTATGGTAATTGTTCCTTGGGCTAATCAATTATAAACAAGACGTATTGGCATTGTGATTCGCACGTGTATTTGTGAAATGATGAAGAAAGAGCTCGCCCCCTTCATAGAGAGAGAGAGAGAGTATAAGTGCGGGATGATGTTGTTATATTGATTACTTTGTTGCATTTACTTTCCATAGCAACCAGAGAATTTCTCTTCTCTTCTCTTTCTTTCACACAAATATATCTATTTATTTATTATATCTATCTGATTGGCTAGATGTTTCCTACTTCTTCTTATTCAACATACTCTTAGAGAATTTTCTAAAAACAAAAATATATTTATTCTATATTCTAATATTTGTCAACAGTATAAAATAAGAATAGCAAATGTATATATTTCGATCAATATTTATTCCTATTTAAAATTAACCTATAATTAATATAAATATCATTACCTAAACCTATCATTACTAGAAAATGGTACTGAAAAAAAAAACTGTTTAAACTCCTAGTAAGAGGAAGTATCGCAATCGTGGCATATTTACGAAATCAGGTTTCCACCGGAAATACATCTTTTCAAGTCCCCTGAGTAAAAAAAAGGTTTTTGCGAATGGTCTCTCTTTACCTCTCTGAGAAAGTTTCTGTTTATACTTTAAAAAAAAAAAATCAATGTCCCGAATATTTATTTAATTTATTCATTAATAAAACCTAATTAGATTTAAGAAATACCAAGAACTGTTAATACTAAATTTTATAGAACCACCATATATAGTACAGTTACTTACAAAAATTCATTTCTTGTACAGTCTCTTTTCTCCCCTATCTGAAACTCTTTACCTCGCTAATTTAATTCACAAAAGAGTACAATAGTTTCAATTTAAAAATGCATTGTACAAATTACTCACTGCGGTCCTTCAAAAAAAAGACGCTTCTAATTAAAGAGTGTTTATTTTTTATTAATTTATTGTATTTCAATGCAGTGTTTGTTATATATCACATTCACTTATAGAGAATTTATTATAATAATTAATTTTGTAATTTATGTTAATTTTTGTTTGTTGTCCTTAACGAATATTGTCTCAGGACAAAATTAAAGTTTCTTTCTATCTCTCCCGCCTCACTCTCTCACTCTCTGTCTATATATATATACGTTACCGGCAAAGTATGAAATTCAGGCATTCTATAGAATGCCTAGGGATTTCATATAATACCATGCGTGGTTTATACCTAGATACCAGATTAATACCATGCGTGGTGGTTTATACTCAGATACTAGATTTTATTTCTTATGATAAACTTTGTATATTTGTAAAATATTCTTTTAAATATTCCTATTCAGGGAAGGGATTAACTCAGTGATTAGCGCACTGGACTCCCACGCGGAAGACCCGGGCCCTCGAATCCAGCTGTCTGCCCTTAGATTTTTTCTTCCTAGGAGCACACGGTCCGGTGATAGACAGTGTTGTCTGTAACGAGAGAACACTGTCCAAAGGCCGGCAGTGCAATGAGAAGGCTCCGGGCGCCAACGACCATAGATGTTGACGCGCCTTAAATTAAAAAAAAAAAAGAAAAAAAAAAATTTCTATTATTCATTTGTTAACTTGGGGAAATTCTATTGTAGTGTTTCAGTATAATAAATCATGGTATTTCAAATGGTGTTTCAATAGTTCTGGTACTTTTAGTAAAATAATTTAACTTTTAAATAATTACTATTAAAATACATTTTGAAATCGGGATGGAATAAAATAAATGGGGGCTCGTCCAGAAGAATTTCATATATATATATATATATATATATGTTGTTTTTTAATTTAAGCAGCGTCAACATCTATAGCCATAAGCGCCCGGAGGCTTTTCAGTGCACTGCTGGCCTCCGGACAATGTTCTCTTGCTACAGACAGGAGCTGTCTACAGGACTGTCTACAGGAGCTGACTACAGGAGCTGTAGAGTCTCCTAGGAAGAAAAAATCTAAGGACAGCAATGACTCAAACTTGGGACCTCCGCGTGGGATTCCAACGCGCTAACCACATAGCTAATCAAATTGTAGAAGTTGTTGGCCGTTAGAAATGATCTGATGTATCTCTTAGCTGGCTGATCGGCCGGTGGGTATCATAAGAAAAACACTAAAAAAATTTTTTTTTAAGTGTTTTTTATTAATGGCCCGACGTTTCGACAAACATTGTTTGTCTTCTTCAGGGGCTATCTTGTAAGTACAGAATTTGTATGCTCTATTACTTACTAATTGAACACCGTCTGCAGGTGTTTGAGAGGAAGCTATTGTGCAAAATCTATGGCCCAATACGTGAAGATACGATTTGGCGACATAGAAAGAATAGAGAATTGTATGTTTTAACGAAGAGGCCCCAGTAGTAGCTTGGATCAGGTTAAACAAAATGAGATGGGCGGGCCATGTGGCATGGCTGAGTGCCGACGAAATTCCTTCCAAAATGCTGCGCGAGACCCCGGATAGGAAACGGAGGGTTGGGAGACCGATTGCGTTGGCATGATGGAATTGCCCAGGACGCGAGGAATATCCTCGGAATGCGGAACTGGATGGGGGCCGCTAAAAATAGGGACGACTGGTGGAAACATATTGAGAGGGGCAAGACCCAAAACACTGCGTTGTAGAGCCAGAAAAGAAGAAAAATATGCAAAATAAGTAGGCATAATTTGTTATTTAAATAGTAAAATTCGCATTAGGTTTGTATAAAATATGATCAGAATCAACCACTTGAAAACACCGTATCGTTTAAATAGTTCTTGTAAAAATAACAGCACATGTTAAAACAGATACTTGCCTTTTTATACGTATTATTAAAGATAACAATAAAGGGTTTCTGATTAATTGATGAAATATCCTGAAACATTTAGCTAAATTCATAATTTAGAAAAGGATTAAAGATTAATCAACCACCCGTTGATTTTTTTTTTTACAAGAAGTCATAAATAACCAATTTAAAATGATATCAGAAAACATCAAATAAAATATAATAACACATTAAGAGAAAGGAATAGCTGAGTAGTAGCGTACTAGACTCCCACGCAGAGGTCCAGTGCTACCCTTAGATTTTTTTTCTTCCTAGGAGCCTCTACAGCTCACTGTTCGGTGATGGACAGTGTTGTCTGTATCGAAAGAACACTGTCCGGTGGCCGGCAGTGCACTGAGAAGGCTCCGGGCGCCAATGGCCATAGATGTTGACGCGCCTTAAATTAAAAAAAAAAAAATATATATATATATATATAAATTGAAAAAAAGAAGTTCCTAATAAGACAATAAACCATGGTTTACCGTTTGATATCCAAGTAGTCCTTCAACATGGCTGGATATGAAGACAATCTTTCCTGAAGAGGTTACTATCAACAGGATACCACCCATTACCTGTAACAAAAAATCAAAACATACTTTAAACTAAATATTTATTATGTAAGGCTATGAAATTATAAGATATAAAAAAAAAAATAAATAAATAATTGTTAACAAACAATAAAATACAAACCAAACAATTCACAAGAAAATCTGGTGTGAAACACTCACACAACTTTCTCTTAATCCAGTTTTCAAAATTGAAATTGACAAATTTTATAGTTAGTATACCACATTTAATGAAATTCGTCGAAAATGGAAAAAAACTGTTCAGTAAAAGCGCACTTCCGGTTTACTAATTTTCTTGAAATAGTAATTTTGCCCATCTATTTATTTCTAATTATTTTGTTTGGATGATAGAATTGTACAATAATAATAATCAACTCAGAAAGTACTTCAGAAAAAAATCATAACCCCATCCCTCCCCCAAAAGTGCCCTTAAATGACATTATTAGGAGAAAGTTACAAACAAAAGTTGTAGCTCTTTATATGTGCAGTACCCATTATTAATTTAAAGAAAGTCGTTGGAGCCGTTTCAGAGAAAATACCAGAAAACTGAAAAAAAAAAAACATTTCAGTAAAAACGCACTTTCGGTCATCCAATTTTTTTCAAACTCGGAATTTCAACAACATATTTAATTATAATTAATATTATTTAAATGAAAGAATTGTTTAGTAAACTGAAATAGCACTTTAAATGAAAACCTAACCCAACCCTTCCCCCAAAACTGCCCTTAAATGAATTTTCCCAGAGAAATGTTTTTAAAAGTTGTAGCTCTTTGTATGTGTAGTTGATATAATACCAAGTTCCAAGAAAGTCGTCGGAGCCATTTTTTTTTTGAGAAAATTGCAAAAAAGTGGTACTTCCGGTTGGGGAATTTTAATAGATGTCGCCAGGTATGTTCCCATGGTCATACCTAAACGGAATATCAAGTTTGAACTTTCTACGATTTTTCGTTTTTGAACTATGCTGTTCACATACACACACACACACAGATCATTTTCTAAAAACCACTTTTTTTTGGACTCAGCGGACCTCAAAACGGATATTTCCGGTGAAAACTCTTATAATTCCTATGTAATTACTGGAAGGCCCCTTGAGCTCATACAAACTGAACCTTCGTGGCAAAAGGGCAGAGTAAGGAGCTAAGGAGGCGGCTACATTTCTTTGTCTGCTTCTGATCTGTTCTACACAATATGGATTTTCGTTGTAAATTGTCTACTTCGTTGGAAATGTGACAAATATTCATTAAATAAGACAAAGCTAATAGTAAATTATTAAGAAACACAACGGATTCTAAATGTTTACGGGCGTTAACTCCAAAATGAAAGGATCGGCTATTTGATTAGTTTAATTCCATCATCATAACTAAGTATGTTTTAAAAATTTTCAAATTTATACAAAGTTTATACATTGGATTTAAAGAAAGATCAAAAATTTTGTGAATATATTTTAACAATGGAAGTTCTTTCTTGTTGAATGTAGTTATTACATTAAATTCTCGAATCATAATGAAGGCAAAAGTTTATTTACATAAAAATTATTTCCTAAAAGACGTTAACATAATAAAAATAAAAGGAATGTATAACAACTTAAAGTAAAAAAAAATAGCATGCAAAGATATATGTATAATCTAAAATAGCTTCTATTGTTATAAGCTAGTTTACAATATAATATGGTTCGAGGAGCCGCCATGAACAATGATATGTGCTATGAAATATAGGTTTGTTGATTAAGATAAATACTTATAACAAACAAAATCATATTTTACATAAAATTAAATAGAAGTATATAATATATATATAATATCTTATGTATATATATATGTATGTGTGTGTGTGTGAGTGTGTGTGTACATGGGAATATATGTAAATATGTCATAACAATATCAATAATATTATGCGCGCACGAAATGATTGTAAACAATAAAATCTATCATTGTGTTAAGTTGGACGATTTTTACTTTTCTTTAAAGAGATATAGATAATATTTATGTGGTCAAATATATATATAGGGTAAGGAATTGTATGAAGGTATGGTCAGTTTGTCAATAGCAACTGTTACGACTAAAGGTAAGATCATTAATTATTAATAGTAATTAGTTTAGTTGGTTGGTAGGTCTCAGTTTTAGTAAAACAAATTATACATAGTCAATTAATCACATCTAGAATGTGCAAATTGAAAACTTTAATTATATATCTCAGTTAAAATTATTATAATTTCCAAAAATATTTTCATTTCTCTTAGTAAGTGTTTGACAAGTAATTGATAGTAAAAAAAAAAAAAAAAACCAAAATGCTGAACTGGTGTGTGAAACACTCACACAACTTTCTCTTACCCCTCTAAGTTCTTCAAAATATAATTGACAAATGCGAGTATAGTGTGTGTACAAAAATTTACTGAAATCTCGAAAAAGGAGAAAAAAAAAAAAAAAAAAAAATGTTCAGTAAAGCGCACTTCCGGTTTACTAATTTTCTTGAAACATGGAATTTTGGACATCTATTTATTTCTAATTAATTTTGTTTGGATGATAGAATTGTATAATCAACTATGATAGCACTTTAGAGAAAGCTGTAACCCCACCCATCCCCTAGAAGTGCCCTTAAATGAATTTTCCCAGAGAAAGGTTTTAAATACAAGTTGTAGATCTTTGTATGTGTAGTTTATATTCGAAATTTAAAGACAATCGTTGAAGCCGATTTTTTAAGGAAATCGCGAAAAAGTGAAAAAAAATCATTTAGTAAAAGTGGTAAAGTAAAAACGCACTTCCGGTCATCCGATTTTTTTCAAACTCAGAATTTCAACAACATATTTAATTCTAATTAACATTATTTAGATGACAGAATTGTGTAATAAACAGAAATAGCACTTTAGAGGAAAACCGGAATCCCACCCCTCACTAAAATGAATTTTCCCGGAGAAATGTTTTAAATAAAAGTTGCAGCTCTTTGTATGTGTAGCTGATGTACAAAGTTTAAAAAAAATTGTTTGTAGCCATTTTTGAGAAAATCGCAGTAAAAAAAAGCAACTAGTAAAGTGGTACTTCCGGTTGAGAAATTTTGACAGATAACGAACTGTCAGGTCCCATGATGATACCTAAACGGAATATCAAGTTTCAACTTTCTACGATTTTTCGTTTTTGCGCTATGCTGTTCACATAAATACATACGCACAGACCATTTTCTAAAAACCACTTTTTTGGTCTCAGGGGACCTCAAAACGGATATTTCCGGTGAAAACTCGATATCGAAAATTTGACACGATTACAATACTTCCTCTTACTAGGAGGAGTAAGAGAAAGTTGGAGTAAGAGAAAGACATTTTTTTTTACAATAATTCTCACAACTTAAATAAATAATACGTTTTCTTTCAACCAGAAATTTTGGCAACATATTTATATTGTCTTTAAAAGTGAAAGGACACTTTGAAATTCTGTTCTATGCAGTTTTAAAGAGAGAAACAAAAAAGCTGAACGGAAATCAGTAAAATGGTACTTCCTAAAAAGGTGATTTTAACCGAAACTCATATGTAGAGAAAATGGCCCAATGATATTTAAATTAAAATTTAAGTTACCACTATGAATATAACATCGTTCAGTTTTAGCAACCTGATGATTCTAGCAAGACAGTAAATTAATGTATAAAGTGTTTTGCGTGATACATGCAATATGATTCTTGTTACTTTTATACTGAGAGACAAAAGACATTTTATTGGTGTTTGAGATAAATAAGGGGACAAATATATAACATTTTTTTTTTTTTTTTTCTTTATTTAGAAATTTACAATCTGTATAGTTCTATATACAATAAGTAAATGAGAAGAGAGAGAGTATAGAGGCGTGAAGAGTGGGAGGAGAGAAACTACCCAGTGGTAGCACTCTCTACGGGATACCAGTCACTGATCAGTCCCGAAGGAAATCTCGGGGCCACTGGCGGTTCAGTCGGCGAGGTGGATTGTCAGGGATGGTAATAGAAGCAAGAGACTGTACGAAGGGATTAGGGCAGTGTGAGAGAGCAGTGTGGGTATTTGTGGTATTTTGTCTTGGCAAGTTGTTGTACGAAAGGGATGTTAAGGTCATTGTGGAGAGTGAGGTTTGTAACGTAAAAAGGAGCGTCAACTATCTGTCTGAGTAGTTTGGATTGAAATGTTTGTATGGTCCGTATGTTGGTCGGTTTGGCTGAACCCCACAGCTCTAGTCCGTAAGTCCACATAGGTTTGATTATGGTGTTATATATTAGTCTCTTCAGTTCAGTTGGTAATTTAGACCGTCGTCCGAGAAGTCGATAAAGAAGTTTGGCACGTTTAGTCATGGCTTGTCTTTTAAGTCGTGTGTGTGGGTTCCACGTGAGTCGTTTGTCTATGAAAAGCCCAAGGTAGCGCACCAGATCTGTAGAGGGAAGTGCGTTGTTGTTGTAGAAGATAGGAGGACAAGAGCCCCGCCGGAGAGTAAACATGGCGTGTTGACATTTCTGAGGGTTCATTTTTATTTTCCATTTCTTTGCCTATGATTCTATTTTTTGTAAATGTGACTGTAATTTGTGTGAAGCTGATGCTGGGTTTGAACTGGTAGCTAGAATTGCTGTGTCGTCTGCATATGTACTTAGTAGTGTGGATGGATATGTGGGTATGTCAGATGTGTATACAGTGTATAGGACGGGACCAAGGATACTCCCCTGCGGTACCCCTGCAAATATATAACATATTTTTGAAAAAAAATATAACAATACTTCACATAAACATATAGAAATTTAATCGATTAACAATTTTAAAAATTCAATTGGTCCAAAATTCATAGTTACTCTATTGTAGAGCCCTCTACTAGTTGCGCCATCTATTTCTAATTAACCAGATGCAATACGATAATTTTAAATGAAAAATATTTTAATATTTTTAAAAACCACCCTTTCTATACCCAACAACCGGCCTTTCTTCTATACCATTATAGACTAAAGTAATGGTTTCTATAACATAAAATATGAAGGTTCGAAAGTTATTATCCTTAAGAAGCGGTTAAATAGTAAAACTTGCTTATTGCCATCGAAGTATTATGTATAAACGATAAAAGTGAACAGGTTTTTATTGGCCTGGTTAGCTTTAATTAAGAATCTCAAAATTCACATCCTAAAGAAATTTGTTAACACAAGATTTTTAATAAAGTGGTGCTTAATATTAATAATAAATTTTTTTCTTTTCTAGATAAAGATGAACATGAAAATTACAGCAGTTATCTGTGCATTGGCATATTTCACAGTGGTAGCAGGTAATGGACAAATATGTTCTAGTGATAATTTATTTGCTTTGTGAAGTAGAAAAATCCTTGATTGGTTGTTCTGTGTGGTTAATCTCCAAAAAAAAAAAAAAAAAATAGGCATTTTCAATTGAACATTAGCTAGTTTACACTTGATAATGTAGCACAATTATCAGTAAATTATGACCATCTATTTGAATATAACCTACAGTGGTGCAAGACCTATACTGGGACACACGATGTTTATTGTCCACTGGGCAAATTCACCGCCCGCTCGTTTTCTCTCCAAAGGCTAGCGTCCGAGAGGGCGGGAGAAGTTATACTGGTTTTTTATTTGCCTTTATATGACTACTGCAGTAAAACTACCCAGAGTAATGGTACGACCATTCCAGGCAGGTTTTACGTCCCACTATCGAACAGGTGTTGTGGAGGAGGGAGGAAAGTAAACATACTTTAACTGTATATTATTTATATATCAAATAAAATCTAAGGCTTAGATCGGGAATCGACCTTGGACTTGTCCACGCTATTATGGCAAGTTTTTTAACGGATAAAATTAGTTGAAAAGATCTTAAATTAATATGGATTGGATGTCGAAATTTTAAAGAGCAGGACGGACGTTCTTTGGCCATTCACTTTGGCAATCAATGTGATGTTTACCGAAACATGGGTTCCTAGGATGAGTTCCTAGTTAAGCAATTACGATTAAAAAAATACTAACTACGTGTTGGCAATGTTGCAGCAAATAATCTCCAATATGTACCGATTATTTATGTAAACTCAGGCTCACATGGGTAAAATCTAGTAAGATCAAATGAATATAGATTGCAGTTTACCAATAAAAAATACGACGACAATCAGTTTTTGTATGTTTTCATCAAACATGGAAAGTATTCATTTTACATAATTATTAGTGCTTCATAGATAATAGAAGTGTAAAAATCGCTGACTAATTGATCTTTTATTAATTCCGTAACATTTAAAGTTTCTCCAAAATTTTTTAGAAGAAACTTTTTTTTTTTTTTAAATTTAATTTAAGGCGCTTCAACATCTGTGGGCATTAGCGCCTGGAACCTTCACATTGCACTGTCGGCCTCTGGACAGTGTTCTCTCGCTACAAATAACACTGTTCATCACCGAACAGTGGAGCTCTAGAGGCTCCTAGGAAGAAAAAAAATCTAAGGGGGTAGCACTGGACTCGAACCCGGGGCCTCCGCGCGGGACCTCCTAACTCTTGAAGAAATGTTTTAAATATTTGTGAACAATATTTTTTTTTTATTGGTTAGTACAGCATACTAATTAATTTATTGGGTAGTACAATTTATTGTGCTCATTTATAAAAGATTTTAAGTGAAAACAATATGAAAATGTAAAGCATACAATTTAAAGCCATTCGGAAAAAATATTCAACAATATTCGAAAGCAGATTTGAGACTTTGAGGCTTTAAATGATTTCACACGTCTTTCATTAGAAATCCCCCTTCCGAAGAATGAATGAAACAAATGGATAGATCTGGTTTCGAAGATATGTTCGAAGTTGTCCCCTAGCATTGAGATTACAACCATCGTCTATTTAAAGATTTATTTAAATTTATATGATGTGATGAAATGTAAAAGAAATCTTACCAATCTTACTTAAAGCATCATTTTTAGTTAATTAAGGAGGTTGCAATTTCGATAAGAGGCCAATTTCATAAATATAATGCAATTTTGTTTTGTTTTTATATATCGGTAGAAGAAATTAAAAGTTCAATAACTGCAATGTTAAACAAATTAAAAAAATAAAACCCTTATTTATTAACTTAATTAATAATAAAAGTCAGAATTATTATGTGAATTTCATTTTTTATCTAATTTATTCTTGAAAAAGGAAAAAAATTCTAAAATAATCAATGTATGAATTATAGGTACGCCATGTGGAAATCATAAAAGAGAAGCCAGCGAAGAATCTGCTGGAGGTTCAGGTGGTTCCAATTTACCAGATTTTTTACCAAAACCACCCCAACAATTTCAAGAGATGACTAATTTAATTACTGGAGGCAATCAAAATTCAAATGGAAACCAAGAACAAAAAACTGAAAATCCAATGGACTTTTTCTCCTCTATCACAAATTCTTTCAACAAGCCACACAAGAGAGGAAAACGTGGAGAAGGTGAAGAAAAACCCTCTGGAGAAAATCAATGGGCTTCCCAATTACCAGAGTCTATGCAGAAACCAATAAATCAAATCACCAATTTAATGAAACCTGAACAGATTCAACAAATGCTTCAAGGAGGTAATAAAGGCGAATCACAAGGGGGACAATCTTAAGAATTAAATTAGAGATTATATATGTTGCATTCAATAGTTTTATTAACACATTCAAATAAATCTATAAGAAAATTTGCTGTGTTGTGAATCTAGTAATATAATTAAAAAGATTATATAGAAATGTGTTTGTTTTCATTTTCATAGCTTAATTCACTTAATTTCTTTTCTTTTCTATGCAAAAATAAAACAACAAATTAATCAATTATGAATTGATAATCATTTATATCAACAATATAGGCTGGAATTTGAAAGCACTTTATATTCAACAATGATTAGATTTAGAATATTAAAAGCCCATTTTAGAATACTGAATCCATTTGTAGGTTAACTGATTGCTACACATTGTTTGATCAAACAAATAATATAAAATAACCTTTTAAATGAATATTTAATTTATACTTCCCTAAAGTATAAAAGTTGTATTGACAGAATAGTTGACAAATGAGCCAATAAAATTATTATTAATGCTCATTGTAATTACTTACGCTAAACTGAATACTCGATACCGAAAATTTAACAAGATTACACACAATACTTCATGTTACTTACTAGCAGGAGTAAGAGAAACACACATAAAACGGTCTATGATCGTTATTATTCACTATTAATTCTTGTCAGTCTTATTATCTAAACATCCAGCAATAGTCACCAGAAAATTCCAATATTCTGTCTTATTGTAATTATTTATGCAATTTTTTCTACGAAAAATCATTGACGGTTTCTTTCTGCTTAAATTCGACAAATTTTCAATAAAATTGGAAATCTTGTTTAGTTTCCTTTAATATATACAGATTGCTCCCAGTTAGAAATATAGAAACAAATATAAATATAGATGAGGAACTAACTATTCCTTTCTATGCAAAAATAAAACAACAAACAAAATAATTATGAATCGATAATTACTTTTTTAGTTTAATTTAAAGTATTAAATTTTGGAGTATTAGTTTAGTTAGAGTATTAAATTTTCGATATCAAGTATCCAATTCGTTGGACGAACGAGCAAGCCATGGCTACTACAGACTGAGTCATATCCGCGATCCCGCGTACATCATTCGTTTGTCAAAATGAGATTGATACAATATCCCAGTCAAATATTACAGCATATTCAGTCATCATGATTGATCAAAACATTTTATACAAGTTACCATAAATATCGCAATTCCTAACCATCTTTAAAAAAAGTGGAAATTATTAAAAAGTTTAACTTATACTGAAAATATTATTTATTATACATTTAAAAAATTATTATTATTATATTAAAAACTGTTGGATTAAATTAGGCACATATTTCGAACAATATGTGTTTTATATATACAGTACCCTGGACAGTCTTTTATTATTGGCATTAAAAAAACAAAATTAAAACACCGAATAAATAAATGTTCAAATTGAATAACAAAAAAAAGCTGAAAAAGACAGAATAGATTAATTTTATTTTAAACAAAACACAAATAACTAATTTTTTTTAAATTCTTAATAATGAGAAATAATGGTTTTTTTAAATTGTTTATGTTAATTACTACTAAATGAAATAAAAATAAGAGAAAGTAAAAAACAAGAAATTTAAGTTTAGAGATTATGATTTAAAAATAATAATTATTCCACTTGTTAATTATTAACAAATTAATAATGAAATATATAAAATTAAATTTGTTATTAGATTTTTATAATAACTTCTTTGAAAATAGTTCAGTTCCAGATAGTTTAAATGAAGCTACAGTCCTGCCCTTATTTAAGAAAGGTGATGCCAATACAGTAAGGCAACTATAGAGGGATTGTTTTACAAGACACAGTTAAAAAACTCTATACCAGTTTATTGGCAAGAAGATTTAAGTCTCGGGTAAATATTAAGGGGACTACTATGCGAGGAGCAAGCAGGATTTAGGGAAGGCTACTCCACAGTGGATAATATTTTTACTATGTCGAATCTAATTGAGTTAAAGTGGCATGAAGGGGTGAAGAAAATCTTTTGTTTCTTCATAGATTTTAAAGCAGCCTTTGATTCGGTAAACAGAAATGCATTGTTATTTAAACTTTCACAATTAGGTCTCTCCACGAAATTTATTAGAACAACATCCAGTCTTTATATTAATGCAAAGCTTTCGGTGTGGGGGAAACTGGGTCGTTCTGCTCCCTTTGAAACTCTTACTGGAGTACAACAGGGCTGCAACCTTAGTCTCTCTTATTCATTTTATTTGTGAATGATTTAAAAGATTAACTTACTGGATGGATTCGGCTTAAGGGTTATAAAATAAAGTTATTACTTTTTGCGGATGACATAGTTTTATTTGCAGATAGTGAGGTAGCCCTTCAGTATATGATTAAAGGTGTTGAAGAGTATGTTGGAATGTGGAATTTGTCGGTAAATTTAGCCAAGTCTAATATTGTTATTTTTAGGAAGGGCGGAGGGAGGTTGGGTAAAATAGAATGTTGGAAGTTCAATGGCCAACCAATTAAAGTTGTTAGCTCCTATAAATATTTAGGAATTACGTTGTCTTCATTCTCTTTCTCTTTCAATTTTACGGACTACTCTCGTCATGCTTTGTTAGGGGTTAATTCTGTTTGGTCTAGCCTGTTCTTAAATGATCTTATTCCCCTTTCAGCAAAATATGAGGTGTTTAATTCTGTGATGCGATCAGTGTTGACTTACGGTTGCCAATCCTGGGGTTATCGTTTTGTGGATAAAATAGAGAGGGTTCAAAGGAATTTTATTAAAAAACTCTTCAGACTTCCTAAAAATACCCCAGATTATATTATTTATTTAGAGACTAAATCTACTCCCATACATATTTTTACATTTGGTCTGCACTTCAATTACATACTGAAAACTTTAAATCATAAAAGATTTCCGTTTGACCACATTAATAGCCAAGGAAGTAATTAGTAGGAAAATATTATGGTTTAAGGATTGGATTGACTGGGCGAATCGTTTAGGTTGTGAATTTAGCGAAGTTTTTGTATCAAATGAGCAACTTAAGAGGGAATGAATGGTATAAAGGATGGTTTAATGGTTTATTACCAAGAGAGTTACAGACAGCGGGCTATGAGTGGTCTTTTCCATAATATATATAAACAACTGTCCCTGGATGTGGAGTATATGGGTCTGGGTTTGGAAAGGTCGCACGTTAGTAATTTGATTAAAGTAAGGGGGGAACTCCTCAATTTAAATTTTCAACCTTTCATTTCTGGAAGTAATTACAAATGCTCAATGTGTGACCTTCGAGAGAATAAGGATGTGTTCCACTTCCTAGGACGTTGTAGAATTCTTAAAATGATAAAACTGAAGTTTTTTGGAGCCTAATGCTTGTCAGAATCTGTAATTGTACAATATTTGAATGGTGCAGACTGGTTGGCGCTGGTTGGTTTTTTAAAACATGCTCTAGCGTATCGTTCATTTTTGATTAGTAATTTTAATTATTGAATTAAAGGATTGTTTTAAAATTAAGTTTAAATTTTTCTTTCTGTATTTTCTTTCTATCAATTAGAAGTTAATTATTGATTTATTTGATTATTGGTTTATTCAAAAAGTGTTATTTTGTTTATATATTATTTAATTACAAATTTATGTAAATATGTGTATAAGTAAGTGTAAATTAATTAATAATTTGTGTTAGGATTTCTGAATTTACCTAAACTCATTATATTCTGATTACTATTATAAAAAAACAATGGTATTACTTATTTATTTTAAAGCTAAATATTAATAATTTAAACATATTATTTAATCAGCACTCCTGATAGACAGCCATTAAGCTATGTCAGTAATTACTTTTCTTATGTTTACTTCTTATGGATAATTATTGTATTTATTATTAATAAAAGTTTTTATCTATCTATCTATATAAAATTAAATATGAAAAGATGTCTGAAAAAAAAAATACGAACTACATGCAATAAGTAATACGTATGTTGAAACACCGGTCATTATTAAATATTAGTTCGCGAACAATCTGGCTTAATTAAGCAGGGGCTTTCTGATCCGCTTCCCATTAACGATCCAGATCCAGATCCAATGAGCCGATTCACTAAAAAGATCCATATTTCCCATGGTTAAAATACAGATTGTGAAATTATATTTTATAATGAAATGATACTGATGAATTTAGACTAACGTATATATCATCAAATGTTTCAAATGAAAGTGATATGTTACTTTATGTTATAATTTGGGTATAAATAGCAAAAAAAAAATCATTAAAACCTTTATTGGAAGAAAATCGAATCATTAGTGAGAACTGAGGAAGCTTACTCTCATATCCCCCTCTTAACAATCTCCATAAATCCACTTTACCCAGAAAAATGTTACAATAAAAATGATAGGTTTATATTATTATAATACCAATTTAAATAAATAAATAAATATTGGAGCCATTTTCGAGAAAATCGCAAAAAAAACATAAAGTCGTACTTCCGGTGCTGGACTTTGACCGAAATCTTCAAGTCTGATCACGCGCTCATACCTTAATGGAAAATCAAATTTGAGCACCCTGTGTTTTTCGTTTTCCTCAAAAAACAAGTAGATATAATTGGTGAAAACTCAATTTCGAATTTTCATATTATCGCAATATATTTCTTTTTACCAGGAATATGAGAAAGTAATGAATGATGATAATAAATTTCATTATGAAAACTTTTTACAAGTTTCTTACTATGTGAAAATTCTTGAAAAGTTTCTTGATCATACTTCTCAGATTTCTTGCTATTTATATTTTGTAGAGTCCATTCATCATATCCCTATCACATCTTTTTTTTTTTAGAAAGTAGCTTAGCTGTTTTGGTTAAACAGTGTGTAGCGCTGTGAGGCTGCAATATTGGAATTTTCCGGTGACCATAGCTGGATATTTAGGTGATAAGACTGACAAGAATAGAATAGTGAACAATAACGATCATAGACCCGTTATGTGTGTTTCTCTTGCTCCTCCTAGTAACATGAAGTATGTGTAATCGTGCTAAATTTTCGATATCGAGTATTCACCGGAATTACGCGTTCTGTGGTCCCCTGAGTCCAAAAAGTGGTCCTTAGAAAAGGGCCGGTGTGTGTGTGTGTATGTATGTGGACAACACAGCTCAAAAACGAAAAAAAAAATCACAGAAAGTTCAAACTTAATATTCCGCCTAAGAGTTTCTACAGTATATGCCTAAATGCCTCAACTGGATGTACAATAATTTTTTTTTTCTTACTTTTTTGCAATTTTCTCAAAAATGGCTCCAATGATTCTCTCTGAAACTTGGTATATCAACTATACATAGAAAGATCTATAGGGTAAAGCTAGGAGAGATGACGGGGGTAGGAAAGAAGACGCAGGATTTGCTTCTCTTGTTTGCCACCACTGGTAATGGCATGATGGAAGTTATTCCAGAAGTAGAGAGATCAGAAGCGAATGTATTGCAAAATTCTTCAGTTATTTTGTGTGTTCTTCTGTGTTCTAAGAACATTTATACGCATCCAGCTATATCTGGGTGAATACCTGAATTTTCATAACGCTTAGTAAATTTTTTTTTTCGTTTTTATATACTATATTAATTGCAATTGAAATGAAAGATTTCCATTCTGTCGTTAAAGTTGGACTCGTAGACATAGTGTTTACCAAGTTTCATGTCGATCAGCCATGTTACCTTCGCAGAGGAGAGGTCTCCTACCTATGGTGCGTCATCTATCCTACCATAGTAGGAGAGACGGCTGTGATGGATGCAAGAAACATAGAAATATATTAATTCATAAAAAATCAGAAATATCAAGTTATTTGACAATTCCCTTGCAAAAAGGTACACGTAGGTATAAGAAAACAGTTATTGGAAAAATTTATTAACTTCTCCTCACAGGGCAAGGAACTGAACGAACAAAAGAGAAAACATTCTTTTTAAGACAGACTTGTTTTAGACATCAAGGAGATCGCATCAGTTTTAAGTTATAACATAAGAGTTTTGTACTTAATTACCGAGTTATTGAATAGCATTTAAATATCTATAAAGAATATGGTTAATTTATTCTACCAGTGTTACATTGGTGGCAGCGGTGGGATTAATGTAATGGTGTGATGTATATGTAGTGGCTTGAGCGGTTTTGTAAAAGAAGCGGTTTGAGATAGAAGTAATATGAATAATTGCCCTTAGATTTTTTCTTCCTAGGAGCCTCTTACAGATCACTGTCTTTACGAGAGAACACTGTTCTGTTCTGTGATGGACAGTGTTGTCTGTAACGAGAGAACACTGTCCGGAGGCCGGCAGTGCACTGCAAAGGCTCCGAATTTTGGAGTAGCTATATGGGCCCTGAAGGGCTTTGGATAGCAGAGGGGTTTGGTCCCTCCCCACAGACAATAAAAAAAAAAAAAAAAAATATGAATAATAAAGTAAACACTGGTAGATTAAATTAACTATATTCTTTAAAGATATTTAAATGCTATTCAGTAACTCTGTAATTAAGTACAAAACTCTTATGTTATAACTTAAAACTGATGCGATCTCCTTGATGTCTAGAACAAGTCTGTCTTGAAAAGAATGTTTTCTCTTTGTTCGTTCAGTTCCTCCCCTGTGAGGAGAAGGGGGTAGTATAATGCCATCAAGGTTAATAAACTTTTCCAATAACTGTTCTCTTATACCTGCGTGTACCTTTTTGCAAGGGAATTGTCACATAACTTGATATTTCTGATTTTTTATGAATTAATATATTTCTATGTTTCTTGCATCCATCACACGGCCAAATGTAGTGTATTTGTATTTTGTTTCTGGAATAAATGAGTATGTCAATATTTTGAAAAATAACATTTTTTTTGGAGATAATAGTAGTTGACATATGTTTTATAAGCATTACCTCTTTAATATATCTTACTATATTTTGATACAGGGCATAACTGTGAAATGTGCGTCATCCTCTCCTAGCTTTACCCTAACTTTAATTTGTAATATTTTTCCAGTCAAATTCATTAGGGCACTTTTGGTGGAGATCAATTTATTATACGATACAATTCTATCATGTAAATAATATTAATTAGAATAAATATGTTGTTGAAATTCTGTGTATGAAGAAACAGAAAATGACTTCAATTTTTTTCTTTTCAGTTTTCTGCTATTTTCTCTAAAACGGCTACATCGATTTTCTTTAAACTAATTATATGAACTACACCTATAAAGAGCTAAAACTTTTATTTGAAACATTTCTCTGGGTAAACTCATTTAAAGGGACTTTTTTGGGGGGGAGGGAGAGGGCTATGTTTTCCTGTAAAGTGCTATCATAGTTGATAATACAATGCTACCATCTAAATAAAATTAATTAGATATAAACAGAGTGCCAAAATTCCGAATTGTAAAAAAATTAGTAAACCAGATACACGAGTTTACTGAAAAAAAAAAAAAACACTAACGAATTTCATTAAATTTGGTTGTGATGGATGTCAGAAATTATATCTATTTTATTTGAAGAAAATTATGATTTGAGAAATAAATGCAAGAATAACACTCAGGTAGAAGATACCGTTACAGAAGTGTTCATAGAACTTGGTTAGCTTTATCTTTGGCACTTCTCACAGGGGAGAATTTGAAATATGAAGAGAAAGAAAGCATTCTTTTCAAAAGGGGGGAGTCTAAATTCTGCACTCAACCAGACCAGGCTGTATTAGACATTGAACCAGAATACTCTCACATATCAGGAATTGCTCTCTTAGCATCAGTGCCAGTCATAAGTTAAAATATAAGTATTTTGCATTTAATCTAGATAAATAATTGATTTTATAAACATAATAGTTGGAATATTGTAAAGTATTTAAATTCATTTAGAGATTAATATATTTATTTTAAAAACAGTGGTGGTCTCTTGATTATTTCTTAATACTTCTATCTCTATCTTAAACATACATACAAGCCCTTTACAAAACCGCCCAAGCTACTACTACTACAACAACACATCACATCAATAACATTTCAAGTTATACTAACTATGAAATTTGTCAATTATAATTTTGAGAACTGGAGTAAGAGAAATTTTGTGAGAGTGTTTCACACCAGATTTTTTTTTTTTATATATATACTTTTCCGTCCCCCCTGGTTATTTCACCGCCCACCAGAAATTTCATGTGAGGTTATTATCGCCCTCTGAATCGTCCCAGCGCCCATCAAAAGGCGATATTGCCCACGTTGAAAATGATTGCTATACTATATATGCATTTTAAGAAGTTTTTACTATAGTTGCATTAAACACCCATTTTGTTTAATAATAGTAATAACAATAATGCAAAGTAGGGAAGGGAACAGCTAAGTGGTTAGCGTACTGGACTCTGAATGACATATCAATGTCAAAGTGGCTCCAGCCAGCCGCTATCTTCACAAAAGATAACAAGAAGAAAGTATAATTTATAATTAGTGGCCCAGCCGGCCGAACAAAAAGCCTTTTTAATACAAGGGTCTATACATCAGTATCAAAGACAAGCACCGATAAAACCCTTTTTAAACAAGGATCATTATTGAACAGAAGCCACCTGGCCGATTCAAAGCTACCAGTCTTTGAAAATCACCGATGGGCGACCACCTGTCGACCATCTGGCCACTGACCTAAATCACACTGGTCACCGACCTGACAAGTCGCACACTACTAGAGATGTCTTAGTGTGAGTACTACTTACACACCTGACAGTGTGTGAGTAATACTAATATACACTTCACCCCACTGGAGGAGGGGATGAGTATTATCAGTAATATCATTACAACATCATTATAGCAGCAGTTATACTTGAGTTCCGCGAGCGCGTCTTGGTTAAACTTATAATTATTCTATCAAACATTTAATAGTTGTGCATATTAGTTTTATTTATTTTAATCATTTTAAATTAGTTGTGGTTTATCTCTTTAATTATTTATTTATTTCTAACAGTTCATATTAATTGTAGTTACCAATTCACACATTCAATTTCTTGTAAAAATATAGTCTATTTTTGTAAAATCAGTGTTTAGTATTTCAAGTAATAACTCTCTGAAATCTCTAAACTAACTTCCGTCTAATAAATCCCTCTTCAAGACATCTGACTTCATACCAGTGGA